>JAPWDM010000003.1:4794673-5077173 GCA_035578155.1 Brachynemurus nebulosus
TATATATATATATATATATATATATATATATATATATATATATATATATATACACGCTCAAAAAGAAATTTTTGAATCAAAGAAAATTTTTTTTAATTAAAGAAGTAATTTCTTTCAATACGCACAAAGAAACTATTTCTTTAGTGGTAGAAAGAAATTTCTTTAATTTTATTTCTTTGGACTAAATAAGTTTAATCTTCAGATTGAAAAAAGTGAATTTCTTTGATGACAGAAACAGATTTCTTTAAAATTAGTTTCTTTGAATTAATAAATTTATTTCTTCAAATTTAGAAAAAAAGTGAATTTTTTTAAGAGCAAATTCTAAATTCAAAAAAATTGATTTCTTTAAAATAAAATATTTTTAAGGTTTCAAATAAAAACTTTTTTTGCTTTAAATAACTTTTTATTTGGTTCAATAAAAATAAATTTTTTAGACAAATAATAATTCTTTTTTCTCTTTTACTTTTTTATTTTTTACTTAAAAAATTACTACTAGAATAATAATTAAATGAAAGAAAAATTTTAGTACACTATTACATTTCGTATAATTGTCTGAACAAAAAGAAAAAATAAGTAGGGATATAAAATAAAAAAAAACAAACAACGAAAATTATTTATTTGTTGAAATTACATCGCAGTTTTAAAAAGTATATATCAAAATTATAAAAATACATAATTATTAGGTATGCTGAGTAGAAAAGGACCACGCAGGCCAAAAATTAACTAGAGTAAAAAAAATAACTTATCAGAAAAGATTTATTTTGAAAATTGAATTTTAGGAGCAGTAGCCTGTAACTTTTTTTTATTTTGGTAGCTAAGCCATTGACTTTAGAAGTTTAATAGAACAATTTGTCCATGTAACAAGACCAAGACTAGATTTTGGATATAAGCTACCAACTTCCAAGTTTCAATAAAATCAGTTTCAAGTTTCCGCGTAATTCTTGCTCGAACCGGTTTTTGTATGTGATATAGATAAAAAATTCAAAAATTGTTGTTTTGACAACGAAATCAGTACCTATTGGTAATAATTAAATGTGCATTTATAGCCCCAGGGCCGGATTTACCTCTGCGGAGACCCCGGGACACTTCCCATGTGGAGGCCCCCTTGGAAAATTTCTAATATTTTTCCAAAAAATGAGGTTGACAAGTAAAAAATAATTCTATTTTATTCATTATTTTTGAATTTGTGGAGACCCCTATTGTGTGAAAGCCCCGGAGAACGTGCCCCAAGTGCGCTTATGTAAATCTGGCTCTGGATAGCCCTGGATCAAAAGATGATTGGGCACTAGCAGTCGAAACCGAAACAGTAAAAGGTGATGTACATCTAGTCCATGTGCGTTTATTTTTTATAAAAATTCCTACAAAAATAAAAAAAAGGTAAGAGGAGTACCAAACAGAAAAATTTTAAGTCATAGATATGTCTTATAGTGAGTGCAATACACTTACAGACAACAACAAAGTAGTAAATAGTAAGTAAACTAGCTATTTTTTGGTTTAGTCAATTATGATCATTTGCACCCAGTCAAAAAACAGATCCATGTTTATACAATCGTTTTTACTCGAAATCTTCAAAATCATTATTTATACTTTCAGCAAAAACTTTAAAAGTAACCAAAAAATCCTTTCAGCCACTTACTGATTATATATTAGAGTTTAGAAAAGCTTTATTTTTTGTAATTTTAAAAACCAAATGGCTATGTACAGCACTTCAAACCAAGATTACTTTTTTCGAAGGTACTAATTAGCCCGCAGTAGAACTGACGAACGTCGGTATGTAGAACAAAATAAAATTTTTCTCACTGTCAGCATGTGTTTTGTCACAAAAGCACACATGGACATTAAAAAATATCGATTTTTTCAAATTTGACTTTGTTTTGAAACAATAAAATGGACTTTTGACGAAAAAACGGACCTTAAATGAAAATTGTTGAGTTCTACTGCGTACGAATTTTAGAAACACGATTTTGAGAAAAACGCTTTTTAAAATTAAAAATCATTTTTCTATATGAATTTTTAAAGATATCGACTTTTACCATTAGCCAGTTATCCCAGCACCATATAACTGTCCTTCCGAATTGAGATAGTTTGTTTCGAGTTATTTTCGGACGATTTAGTGTTGCGCCTCGCGGTTTTTGCTACATCCGAGTTTGAATTCTCGACCACTTTGATACACAGTGCATTATCATTTCCGCACAAAAATCGTAAATATTCTAACTCACAGTTAAACCGAGTGTATCCAGAGCCTAAAAAGGCTTGACCTAAAATTTCAACAAAAAATTTTCAAACAGATAATACTCCTTAAAGTAAAATAAAATTACTTAGAAACTTAAAAGAAATAATACTTACATGTATTTAATTTGTACTGATTTTTGCACGTATTGCTCGTGAATGTCCCTTTGTTTGCGCTCATTTTCACAATTTGAAAAGAATTATGGGAATCACTCCATTTTATTTCAAATTTTTTATTCCACTCTAACAATGTGCGTATGTAAGTACATTAACTAAAATAAATAAAAAATGTCAAATTAACTAGAATCAATATAGCAATACTAAAATAAACTTCACTGTAATGAAATATGGCTCTGAATTACTTTAAAAACATCATTATTTTAACGATTTACATGATTATTCTGGTTAATTTACTCTACTGTATATTGCAGCCATTTTAACTGTTTCGCACAGATAAACGTAACTGCGCATGCTCGTAAGAACAAAAAATTCTTTGTTTCAAAGCAGTAATTTTTTTTGTTTCAAAGAAAACGAATTGTTCATTTGTCAGTCTATATACCTATAATGTTTTTAATTGTATTTAAGCAAAAAACACATTTGTTAAACTGTTGAAATAAATAACAATATAGAGTGCACATAATTATGACATAATTAGTAGGTTAACTAAAATATGACACGTATATATAATCCTATTTTCATAAAAAAATTTAAAATTATTAACATAGTTAACCTATACTTATTTAGAAAAATTTCAAATTGTACCAACCTTTTTAATGACTAATATCTAAAATTATTTCCATATAGTGAAATACTTTCTCCCAACACTTTTCAACTTAAAATGTTGTTTTTATCTTTCTAAAATCAGTTCTGATTTATTTTAAAAACAAATCACCATTTCAATAAATTGTTTGGTTATTTCGCTTCAATCACATGTAGCTATGTAGCCATCTTAAAATGTGCTACTCGTATGTGTATAACAGTAGGTATTCTGGACATATTTATGTGACTACGCATGCTCAGAAAATAATTTCAAAGAACGCAATTGATTAGTTTTAAAAAAATTGATTCTTCAAAACATCATACAAAGAAACTTTTTCTTTAAATTGAAAAAAAACTTCTTTGGATCAAAAAAATTTCTTTTTATTCTAAAAATTTTGTTTTTTTTCAATTTAAAAAAATTAGCTTTTTCCACTTAAAACTATTTTTTTCTTAAATTAAGAAATTTATTAAAATTAAAGAAAAAATTTCATTGAAGTAAAACAATAATTCAAAAAAATATGAATTTTTTCGTAATGAAATCACGGTATTATTTCAAAGAAACCTTTTTTGATTTAAAGAAAGAAAAATTAAAGAAATTTTCAATTTTTGCACAAAGAAATCGTTTTGAGAGTGTATATATATGTATGTATATATATATATATACCTATATATATATATATATATATATATATATATATATATATATATATATATATATATATTAACTTTCTAACAGTATAATTATTTTCAAAACCCGCTGTGTGGCATTCTACGCCGCATTTACATTCGCAGAACAGTTGTGGATCTCAGATAACACAACGTGTACCTATCTCTAGGTAATAGTGAAGCAATTTTCAAAATCGGTCAGTTATTTCATTTTTCTAATAGTTTATCTATGTATAGTTATTGAATATGAATATATATATATATATATATATATATATATATATATATATATATATATATATATATATATTCCCGCTACCTTTTAATATGTGTAGGGCCCCCCTGTGGAAGTTAAGAGCTAAAATTTAATAAGTGGGGCTCATTTTCGAGGCACCTCATACTATCAAAGTGGGGTCAAATTTTGGGCAAATTCTGGATCCGACCCAACCTTTAAACGTTAAATATGTAATTAACGAGGGGGTTGTGGGGGGCAACAAAACAACAAAACTTTTCCAAACCGGTTGGAAATAATGTTTCGGAGTTTTCGAAATTCGCTAAAAAGGAAAAAGGACATAAAATGGTACGTCTAATTTTGATGAATTTTATGCATTTGTTTAATGACGTCAGTCTAAGTTTAGAAAATTTTACCTACACAAATTTTAATATTGTATAACTTTTTTTTATGCCGTTTTTGTGTAGGATACGTTTTTGTACATTTTTTTATACGTTTCATAAAAAAATTCCCTTCAAAGTACATAATGTAAATAAAAGGTCGTACAAAAACTGACCGCATAGTAAAAGGTTATGCTGCAGTCAAAATAAATTGTATCGGATGGAATTGGTTCGGATGTTACGGCATCAAACATCAAATTTCATCAATTGATTCAGATAAGTGAATTCTGATTTCGTCATTTTCTTTACCTGTGATAACTTTCACATGAGTTAAAGGACTACTTGTGAAAACATGTTCTCAATGGTTCTGGTCGTGTTGAAATCTTGGTTGAATCATTTTATAACTTGCTAAATGAACAATTTTAAATCAGAAGCCAAATTTTTCCATCTAAAACTGATTTTAATTGTTAAATTAATTTAACACTGGCTTCTTTTTTTTATAGTGGCATTATTTTTTATGAGTTTTTATTTATCTAATATCTACCTCAAAATACTAGTTACAATTTCTCGGTAAATTTACCATTTTCTATATTTTTTTAAAAACTGGTTAATTCTTGTTAACTTTGGGCAAACCTACCTAGTTATCTTTTCTTACTTTTGTTGGTTTTTTTCTTTCATAAATTTTCCCATGTGCTAACTGTTGTCAAGACTTGACCTGTTACGAATGCAATTAAACTACTTGCATTTTTTATTCTTTTGTAATGATTTTTTTTGTACGTACATAAAATTAGTTAACCCCGCGTTGTTTATTTTTTCTAATTTCTTATTTTAATTCCTTTACGTTACGTTTAATGCGGGTTAGCTGATTTTGTGTTACTTTAATGGTTGTTAAATTTTTTATACCTTTTCTAGTCACGCATAAAAATTGTAAAATTGAAAAAAAAAACATCCAAATTATTGTTAACTGTGCATAACAATTTTATTTATGACTGTGACCCGATATGAATTTATTATTCAATATATGAATTTTAATGTAATCATTACTAAGTCTAAACTTCATTATTTCACGAACGCAAAACCCCTTGAGATTTCAAAGATCTAAATAAAATTTTATACTCATGCTCTAAACAACTCAAAGGATTTTATTTTTACCTAATACCTTTTTTTATTTCAGATTTTTTCTATTTCAGATATTTTTATTCTATTTAAATTTAAATTCATATTCTAATAGTTGTTTTTTTTTTTTTTTTGTAACAACGTATACGCTACTTAACTATGCGACTTTGTCCTAATAGCTATGGGTCCTCTCTTCAAGCCCGGACTTCGAGGCTGCAACCCCGACTACCCCCTCCTCTCGTCGAGCCTGCTCGTATTATAAGTTTCTTCTTTTCCAGGAGTGTAAAATATTTTTTAGAGTGTATATTCAATGATAAATTATTACTTCGACGTTTTACTGTAATTAAATTACATACATTCATTCGTACAATTGTCTTGAACAAATTTTGTCTCGTTTCTTGCAAATGTTCGACAATTTTTATGACCGCTATATCTTTTATCCTGTTACACGATCACTACTTTAATTTCTTTATTTGTTTTTAATTCTATTGAGTTTTTGAACGTTTTCTTCATCTACGAATTCACTAATACTCGTCTCCCCCTGCACCGATGATTACTTAAAAATACAAATTGTAAATTTAATAAAAAATACTCATTCTTCAAAACATTTTAAAAACGTGAAAAGCACAAATTTAACAAAACTTTTGTAACTCACAATCAGATACCCTATATCATTGTTTTTCAACTTGTGGGTCGCGACCTCCGAGGGAGTCGCGAAACGTTTTTAAGAGGGTCGTAGTTACTTTAAAAATAAGACCACTCTAGTTCAATATATAATATTTAAGTTAATTAACGGTTACATTAATGTGATAATTTCATACATTCGTGCGATAAGTTTCAAAAATGGGACTTATTTTCAATAACAGTAAATCCGAATTTTAAAGAATTGTTGTCATATAGACACTTTTTCTTTGCTTTTGTTTTATTACTCTCATTGGAACTTGAAGTTAACAGCTGTGCATATGTTTCCAGAAACTTAACCATTTTCAGTAATTACAATTAGCACGGAATTTTTAATATTAGACAATAAAAGACAGTGAGCAACTACTAAACAAACAACAAGGCAGTTCAATAAGTTTAAACACTAACGCGAGTTCAGAATTCAAAGAATTCAGACGGATTACGCTCGGAGGTGTTAAACGGCGACGACCGATGCGCGTTTGCGTGTCACGTTTTACGCCACACGCGCGTTTGGAAACTACGATGTCGATATAAAAATATACTTGTTTTAAGTCCTTAATTACATATTTAACTAATACCTAACTATGAAAATAATCAAAAATGATGAACGGATTCGATATTTATAACACAAGAAAATAAAAGTTAGTAATAGCGGAGGGTAGGGGGTCGTGAAATTTTCTTCCATACTAAGGGGGTCGCGCCATGGAAAAAGTTGAAAAACACTGCCCTAAATAATTCATCTGAAAGAATGTAGAAGTATGGTGATGTGGAAAATGTAATATGTAGTTACATTTGGCTAAAATATAGACCAAAACTAATAAATCGGTAAAAAAATTTTTGAAATCCGTCAGTAAAAAAAATTGTGGTGTAATTGTGAACGTCATTCACAAATGCCCCCATTGGGTCAAAAATTTCAGTAATGTCCTTTTTAGAGTTGAAAATGTTGATGAAGGTGCTGGTGACCTTATTGTACAAGTTTCCGTTGTACAAGCAATACAAAAAAAAAAAAAAAAAATTGTTGCTATTCATAATGTAAACTAAATGTATTTCCTTGAAAAAGTCTTATTTTCCTTGTTTTTGTGTGAATACATAGAATTTTTTGATTTTTCACATGATAAAATGACAAAATATTATCAAAATATCATTTTTAGCTTGTAATAAATTTGTTCCTACAATTTTTGTTATTTTTCTTTAACCTTGATTTTTTGTAGAAATTTGATGTATGCGTAACTTGCATTAAACAAAGAGAAATTTTGACCGCTCAAGTATGATGAAAAATTTGAAAGTGGAGTAAATGTGAAGAATTTGAGCTGGGCTTTACTCTGACGTACCACACTTCTCTTGTAATCCATTCTAAATAATTTTTCTGATCACTTTTACCCCGAAATTCATAAGATTTGCAAAACCGCACCGGGGAAATGTGAATGGCTTATAAAATTTTTGTTTTTCATACGAATTTGCTGAAAATTTGTGTGGTGCATCCTGAATAATGTAGAATTAAAAATAAATCATCCATAATGTGATATATAAAATAAAAAATACTTAAAACAACGCTTTTATCTCAACTCATGAAAATCCATTCACAATTACCCCGGTCAACCCTATGTTGCAAATATGTTTTAAGTTCCATATATATAATATAAAAATTAATTCTGTACGTTCAATTTGTATTGCAATGTATATAAAATCTGTTTAATGTGTATAAATATTAAACAGATTTTATATACATTGTAATAATTGTAATAATAAATATTAAACAGATTTTATATACAATGTAATAATAAATATTAAACAAATTTTATATACATTGTATAAAATAATTCAATTAAAACAACCAAACCACAAGATTGTATACGGTATGTTTTAAAACAAGAAGGTGCCCTATGGAACGTAGATAATTTACCAGAAAATGCACAAAAAATGAATATTTTATAATAATAATAATAATAATAATTATAATAATAATATGGCTTAACGTCTGTTTTTGAGACTTTTTCGCCTATAACAGACGCCACCCACATCATTATTTGTATCTTTATTAATATTTTAATACATTACGATATATTTTTTACATTACACAATTGTGATGTGAGAGGCGGACAAGAGAAGTGGTGGTGGGGGGGGTTAGGATTTGGAAGGTGTGCGTCTGCAGCCGACTTCTTTTTTAAAGTAACTATGCCGATATTCATCTGGAATTGTGAAGGAAAACTGCAGAAAACCTTCACGAGCATAGCCGGTCGCGAGATTGAATATTTTATAATAAAAAATGAATACTTTTCAACAAATGCAGCTGATAATTCAGATTTTAGCTAATAATAGTAACTAATAAATATTATTTCTTCAAATTTGTTAAGGTGTTTTTTCTATATTAATTTTTTTTTAAAATTTTATTTAATAATCAACAAGTAGCGGGTTTCTTCGGACAGCTCAGGACCGTATTTATTTCTATAAAATTTTGCAACTAAATTACATGAAATTGTGCACATTTAATGATTCTACGTTTTAAATGGTCAAAAATTACATTTTTTACCATTTAGAATACTAACGGCATTTTTTGTCTGACAAAAATAAGAAAATTCAAAAAATCGGAAAAAATTTTTGTAAAATTTATGGAAAAGTTGTTGAATATTTAGACGGTCTACTATAATACCTAACACATATATATTGCTAAGATTTCTTAATACTGAAAAACAAATTTTTATTAAGCAACTATACTTCTATCTCTCAAAATTGAAAACAATAAAAAGATAGATTTATTTAATTTAAATGACATAGATCACATAATATAAACAAAAATATTTTTGATAGTAAATTAAAATTAGAGTGGCACTTTTCAGTTGTGCAGGTAACAAATAAAAGAATTAAAAAGGTTGTTTACTTAAAATGCATATAAATGATATTTTTGTACACATATGTAAGTGTGTGTTATATAACTTGCGTTCGTATGTTTTATCAAAACATCTATTGAATTTTTATTTACATTAGTCACACCGCATCACATATGTATACTAATCACGATACTGTCTGATCCGAAAAATATCCGATACCTCATAATCAAATATATTTTATGAAATAAACTAGAGGAACAGTAATAATTAGTTACCGAGTTTCTTCGGACAGGTCAGGACCGTACTTATTTCAATAAAATTTTGCAACTAAATTACATTAAATTACGCACATTTTAATTAGTCAAAAATTACATTTTTCACCATTTAGAGTACTAACAGCATTTTTTATTTAACGAAAGTAAGAAAATTCAAAAAATCGGGAAAAATTTTTGTAAAATATATTGAAAAGTTGTCGAATATTTAGACGGTTCACTATAATAGCTAAGACGTACGTATTTACTAAGATTTTTTTTATTATTGAAAAACAATTTTTTAACAAGCAACTTCTATCTCTCAAAGTTGAAAACAATAAAAAAGACGAATTTATTTAATTTAAATGACATGTCACATAAATCACATACATAATATAAACAAAAATACTTTTGATAGTCAATTAAAATTACAGTGGCACTTTTCAATTGTGCAGGTAATAAATAAAAGAAAAAAGGGATGTTTACATAAAATACGTATAAATAATATTTTGACACACATATGTATGTGTGTGTATGTAACTTGTGTACGTTGTTTTTATGAAAATATTTTGAACTTTTAGTCACATTGAGTGCAATATGTATACCTGCATATATGCTAAAGACGAAGCTGTCTGATCCGAAATAAATTCGATACCTGGTAATAATGTTCCAGTTATTTTTCTGGAAGTTGTTTCGGTTACTTTTATATTATAATATAAATGTTTGTAAAATATTCGTTTAAAGTAATCGATTGAACATGCAGTTTTGTACTGCTGAAATGATAATGCAAAGTCATAAACTGTATGAACGACTGAAATGTCAAAATTACATAGCCCATCTGACATTTCAGTACGTATGTTTCAAAAATAGAAAGAGCTCGCCGCTTTACTTGCAATGTGATAGAATAAATGACGTCACACAATGAAATTGAAAAGTGCCACTTTAATGTCCCATAACTTTGTTAGCTGTTGAGATATCTTAAATTTCCTTTTACACTTTTCTTTAATTTTGCTTTAATTATTATTTTCATTCATAAAAAAAAAATGGTATACTTCTCCATTTATGTGCTAGATAATTTACTTTATCAAAATTTTGTAAAATATGAAAGAAAATGTATTCATTGTCAGTTTTTGTTTACTAATTTAAATAATTTATAAGATCATGAGTTGTTTTTCGTGTTCCATTTCATCGTCATGAAGAATAATACAATATTGTGTGAAACTGAATAAAAATATTAAAGAAAATTTAATTTGATTACTTTTGTAGAAAGAGCTGTAGTAATTTATTCCCTAGGCTACAAGAATTATACAAAGCTACTAATTAAACCTAAAGTCCAGTTGAATTAAATATAATTTTAGTGTTTCGTATCGTAAAATAGAACACTTATGGAATCATTTTAGTGTTCATTCGTTCGTTATATCTAGGCGATTTTGTCTAAAACAATTCAACTTAAATATTTGAAATTTAGCACAATGGTAGAGTTTAGTGGCCCAATTATAGACATGGAGAGCATAAAAAGTCAAATTTTGATTCTAGAGCTTAATTTTGAGGGATAAATTAGGAAATAGGAACGAAAACTTTCAACGGCATCGCTTAATGTGTCAATGGAAAGCTTATTGAAGCGCGAATACAAAAATATTTTTTGTTTTCTGGGTATGTTTATATTTCGGGTAGAGATCTAGGGATGATCGATATTCATCGATGGTAGAAAAACATCGATGTTTAGGGGGAAAACATCGATGTAAAAACATCGATGTTATGTCGTCGATAACATCGACACATCGATGTTACAAGAATAATATCGAAAAATCGATATTGCTCTAAGTTATCCAGTAGTTAAAATGTCCTGTAGCTGATTTAAAACAAGATCCATTACTTTTATGGCAAGTTCTAGGATCCACAAACTTGAAAAAAATTGCCATTAAATAATTTTGTTTCACAGCAACTTCAACAGCTTCAGAGAGATTTTTTTCAAAAGCTGGGCAGTATTTGTAGCAACAAAAGAACAGATTTAAAGTAAGGCATCAGAATAGTCAGCTGGAAGAAAAATACAAAATATTGAAAAAGAAACATCAGTCCAATATAGAACAAGCTAAAAAACGAGCTATTTTCAGTAATTACATTGACATCCAAACTTGTAGTGTTAAAGATGTTTGGGATGGAATTAATAAAGTTTTGAACAAAAATAGTCAAAAACATGAGAAAATAAATTTAGAATATCAAAATAGATTAATAGAGACTCCCCAAAGCTATAACGGAAATATTTGCTGATTATTTCTTAACAGCTGTATGTAATAAATTAAGAGAACATTTTGGAAATAATCTGTCACCGTGCTGTACTACAACAAGAAAGGTGTGTTTGAAGACAATTTTTTTGGAACCGACACATCCAAATGAAGTTTGCAACATTATAATGAGTCTACCGAATAAAAATTCTACGGGTCCGGATGAAGTACCAGCAAAAATATTAAAAAATAATGCTCATTTTTTAGCATCTAAATTAGCTCCAATTATTAATGACATAATAGAAACGGGACGATTTCCTGAAGAATTGAAACTTATGAAAAATCATACCTATTTTTAAAAAAGGCGAACATAAAAATGTTGCCAACTACAGACCAATATCAATGCTTTCCATATGGTCAAAAGTTATTGAAAAAACAGTATGCAGAAGAATCATGGATTTTCTGGAACATAATAAACTATTGTCTCCTGTGCAACATGGCTTCAGAACGCTTAACTCAACTACCAGCGCTATATTTGAATTTTACGAATATTTAGCAAAAGCGCTTGATGATGGACAGCATGTTTTCGGTTTGTTTTTTGATCTGAGTGCAGCATTCGATACAGTTAATCATCACTTTCTACTTCAAAAATTAGAGAAAATTGGAATCAGAGGCAATTGCAGCAAGTTAATTGAATCCTATCTTGAAAATAGAAAATTTTTTGTAGAAATTGAAAATGAACACTCAGAAATCAAAGAGCTTAAAATTGGGGTACCACAAGGAAGTACAATTGGACCGCTGTTATTTATTTGTTATGTGAATGATTTATCAGAGTATGTGGACATTGGAAAAATAATCATGTACGCTGATGATGTTACTGTTTTGGTTAAAGCTAAAGATACAGAAGAAGTTAAAAATTTAGCCAACGAAGTGCTTACCAAATTTAAATTGTGGTGCTACAAAAATCATCTAATAGTGAACATAAATAAAACTGCTCTTATAGACTTTAAACTTAAAAATATACAAAACATACATATGGAAATCACCAATGAAGAAATAACGCTGACATCTGTTACTAGTGTTAGGTTTTTAGGCACCATTATAGACAATAATTTAAAATTCTCTGAACAAGTTGATGCGGTATGTAAAAAGTTGAACAAATGCTCTTACCAGATAACTATCTTGACAAAATATCTTGATCAAGATCAATTGCTAATGTTTTATTATGCTCATGTATTTTCCCGCATTAAAGTACGGTATTGCTATGTGGGGAGGTTGCGCTGAGGCTAAGCGCATACTGATCATTCAAAAAAAGATCTTAAGAAAAATATTTAAAATAGGTGCAAGAGTTTCGTGTAAAGATTTTTTCAGGAAATGGGGCATTTTGACTATACCTGGAGTTTATATATACGAGTTATTAACTTACATGCATAAGAAACAATATTTTATAATAGCAAATACAAGTAGCCACTATAATACAAGATTTAAGTCATCATATGATTTTTCACACAGAACAGCCTTTTATGAGAAAACACCGTTGTATGTAGGTTATAAAGCATTTGATAAATTACCAACGGAAATACGTAGGGAAGAGAAATTTGTTCAATTTAAAAACAAATTAAAAAATTATTTAATTAATTTGGCACCTTATGAAATAAGTGAATGTTTGTAATTTTTGACGTTTGTATACCTTTATTTGGTCATTTCTAATAAATATTATTATTATTATTATTATTAAAAGGGAAACTTCTAACAAAGTGACTTTTTTGTAAAGTGTACCAAATAAATACTGGAAATGTTAATTTTTAATAAATAAAATAATAGATTATAATGGTTGTTTATTTTGCTACATAAACATCGATGTTTTCGAACATCGATGTCTTTCTTTCGATATATATCTTACATCGATACTCTTGAATCAATGTTAACATCGATGTCAACATCGATGTTTTTCTAATATCGATCATCCCTAATTTCGGGAAAAACGCTCACAAATTATTGTAGGTACCTTAATTTTATTACAAATGATCATCAACATTGAGAATGACTTGTAGATTGATCTAAAATTATCTAGTTCGAAAAATTCTGGTGCACGAATTGTAATAAACAATTTTATTTATTTGATTATTTTCTTAAAGCTGCTGAAAAAGTATCCGTCAAGAATAGAACCTCGTTCTACCTCATATGCTGGTTACACTATATTTAAAAATAACTTTTTATACGCAACACTTTTGTGCAAATTCGATTTGCACTTGACCGCGGTTTTTTAATTCCAATTTACTGCGCATCGAAAAACGAATCAAAATATTTTTATGCCCTGGTCCGGGTCTATTTACCAATGCCTGAATATAGTATTAAAAATATCAAATTAAATTCGGTTGGAAATCAGAATATTTTTACGTTACAATCAAATTAAATAAATCATAAAGACGACTGACAGACGGCCACTGTAAAGTCGGTTTCAACAAACATTTTATGATTTTATATAGGACTAATAAAAATCAAATTTAATTAAGAATAAAATAAAACATAAAATACGAGGAGTAGCGACTATTAATTAAAAAAATATTATTACCGCCGTCTGTATCTTCGTCGTTTATTCGGAGCATAAGAAAAATTTCTATGTGGGTATAAGCAAAAGTAAGGTTCGTATTTTATTATTTCTGTAAGACAAACGTCAGTTCTACAGTACTAATATGGTCCCAGTAGATGAAATGTATAAACAAGTAGGAATTTTAGTGGTATGTATGTAGGTATACTGTGGTAAAATGTTTTTTGAAAGTATTATAAACAAAATGAGGCAAGGGAAAATGGAAAATTCGCGTATATTTTAAGAACAATTACTATGTCTTTTTAAAAAGTAAGAAATTTTTGATTCAAATATATTAAAAAAAAATATGTATTGTTGAACACCTTTGTATCTAATTGTATATTATAATCTCCAATATGTTTATTAAAATTTTTCAATAATTCAAGAACCGTAAATAAAATGAAGTCATTCGCTTAATGTTTACCGTAATTAGACATCCTGGTTCACTAAAAAAAGACTTCTATTGAATTAATCATATTTCTAAAAGGAATTTCGTCATTTTGATAGCAAAAAATAATAGCCTACACCCAAATAACCCTCCTTCAACCAATTGAGCCGTTTATTTTGCAAGTGGGGCAAGTTCATTTTTGAAAAAAATGAAGATAATGATAGTTACAGATAAGACTTAGTATGATCTTTTTATCTGTCAACAATTTATAGTCAAAAAAATTCAGAAGCCCAATATTTGGAAGATTGAAGTTCTAGCTCTTAACAGTATTGTAAATATGTTTATTTTGATAGTGGTGCAAGTCCATCTTACAAGTAAAATTTCCGAAACTGAACCTATTGATTTTGATGAAACTTAGCTGTGTTGTAGAACACTAATAAATAAGTAACACGTAATTTTTTATCTGCGGAAAAGCAGTTTGAAGGGGTGAAATCGTCCTTCAAAAATTGGGGTGAAAATGTAATTTTTCAAATATCTCGAAAACGGTAACAAATAGAGCAAAAGCTTAAATTAACCATATTGCTCCTTTTTAAAAAGCTATATATTGATATGTAATTTGCTTAAATTACACCAACAGGGGTAGTTTAGGCTTAAAATTTGAGGGTTAATTTTGCGAAAAGGAGTAAAAATAAAATATAATAAAGTTTTATTTACAGACTTCAAATGTACGTAAAAAAATCTAATCGACCTGTTTTTACTCAATTTCCTAATATTAAATCCGAGGGTAGTTAACCTCGGGAGTGACTGTGTTGACATAATCGTGCTATTTGAGTAATTAAAAACTTTAAGGAAAATAGTTTAAAACAATTAGAATAAATTTTCAAAATTCATTTTCAGCAACACTGCAAAGGAAATGAGTCGCCCTTTTAAAGTACATACTTATTTTCATACGCTCATTTCTACTACTAAGGCACCGGCAGGGGATAATAAGGTCACAGTACGTGCTTCTGAAGTTGAACTGTCGTGTGAAAAGTTTTTGTTATGTTTATTTTTAAATGATAAAACTAAAATATTATCCATTTAAATTAACGATTACAATAATTCATTAATTTTTAAAGTGAGGCAAGTCCATTTAGTTATAATAAAACCACTATTTTTTTTAGCCAGCACTATAAACACTATTGGATTATAAACTTACATTATCTAATAACACAAAATACAAAAAAATATGTCTATTAACACTTACCAATATTTTTAAATTTATTGCAACGCAAACCCTTAAATATCTCGCAATAACAAAATATGGACTTGCCCCACTTTCAAAATAAACGGCTCAATTATCCTAATTCAAAAAAATTTCATACAGCTTTATTTGAGAACAAAGAATTCTTTTTAATTTGGTGACTTCATAAAGATTACTAATTTTTTCAATAATTTAAGAACTGTAATTAAAATAAAGTCATTCTTTTAATTTTTACCAAAATTAGACATGAGAGAGTAATAGAAAGTTTATACGCAAATTACCTACTCTAATTCAAATTAGGTAGTTTTTATAAACCTTAATTTGAGAACAAAGAACTTTTCGTATTTTGGTGACGTCTTCAATGTTACTTAGATTCTTCAACACCTTAAAAACCGTAAGTAAAATGAAAAATTTGGAATCGAATTATAGGTTTTCAAAGCCATGCTTACAACCAGGAAAAGACTTATATCTTTTCGTCATATTTCTAAAAGAAATTTATTCAATTTTGATGACAAAAATGAGAAGTTCACATCTAGATTACCATGAGAAGTTCACATCTAGATTACCATAATTCAGTCAGCACTCCAAATTCACTCCTCTAATGCTAAATTTGTGAGAAAGGAAATTTTTAATTTAACAATGTCATTAAGTTTACTAAAATTTTTCAATACCGTAAAAACCGTTGTTTTATTACTGTTTGCAGGGCCGGTAAGCGAAATGACGGGCCTCCGGGTGAAGCAGAAAATCTTTCTAAAATTTTGAAAACAAAAGCTTTTTCACTTTGCATTTACTTTACATTAACACGTTCATTGCCGATCACACGATATCGCGTTATACGGCTACTTTACTTTATGGCTAATCACGCGATATTGCGTGACAAATATAAGAACCTACTTGTTTAATATAAAATATTTGGCCATTTCACAAAGTCTATATTTTTAGTTTTGCAATGAAAGTGTTAAAAAAAAGTTAAATTACTGTTTCAATAAGTAGACTTAAATACTTTACTTAAAATAACTATCAGATCATTTTTAACTAAAATACAACCTCTTGAGAAAAAAGCAAAAAATTTTCAAAATTTTTCACGCTCCTTCAAAATTCTAATTGCTAGACATAAACAGTCGCAAAAAAATGAGTTGATCAATTTTTAACCAACAAAAAAAGAGTTAATCCACTTTACCTGCAATACTACCAACAAAATTATATCTTGTACGTTACTATAAAGCCGGTTCTACACGATGCTACGAACACCTTCCAACATTGGACGTTTAATGGTTCGTGGCATCGTGTGGCCGTTGTTCGAATCTACGAGCGTCCAATGTCGAGCGTTGAACGTTCGCATTTGGCCATGTTCCAGCCGATGTTGGTATTCTTGCACCGAGTCAAAGGGATACTTCCAACGTTTGAAGGACTATGTTCGTTGGTTCGACTCAACGGCTACACGACTCGTTCATATGAAGAGAGATAACATCAGTATATAACCATAGTTTAAATAATAGTTTGTTTCACAAACAGTTACGAAACGAGATGACGTAAGAGTGTCATTTGGAATTCAAAAATTCCAAAGGGTTATCCATGTTATATACCTAAATAATGCATAACATTATGCATACTAATACAGTGAAATTATCATCACTAAAGTAAATTTAATTTAGAAAAATAAATTTGCAGGTCAATTTATTTTGTGAAAATTTACAGTTGATAATTATGTAAATTATTTAATTTTGTCTAAGTTTCCTGACTTTTTTAAAATTTTTAACAACGATGGCAGTGGAATTTTAACTGTCATTAAATTTTTTTTATTTAAAGCTTGTCATCAGTTATTTTTGATATTTCCTTGTAATTTTAGTGTTTTGTGATCTGTAAGATATTTCTGATATGTATTTAATTATTATGGTGGCTTAAAATGTCTGGTGATAATTCTTGTGCTGCTAAATTTTGTTTAAATCATTCAAAACAAAATTTCAATTTATGTTTTTTCTGAGTGCCGTTTGATGCAAAGTAAGTATTATTTATATTATAATTTGAATGCTTATGTAAAAATACGTTAAATAATAAATAATTATTAATATTTTATAATAATTCAGTTAATATTTTCTATTTCGACAATGGTTGGTGCTAATAGGTCATGACGATCTAAATTCTCGTGTTGAATACTGTCATCAATTTCGCGTTTGCTCAATTCATTTTGAGGAAAGTTGCTTTTAGTTGTTCATATAATTTAACATGAGCATTATCAACCCTCAATCTCACATGTACAAACACATACAATTACATAAGTAAAAAAGGGCATACATAATTGTTTGTACTTATATCAAAAAAGGATAGAAAGTGCGTTTCACTACTTCCTATGGTAATAATCTTTTATTTATACTGTGGTATAACATTAGAGATAACATCAGACTGATAACATCCTCGTGCACTGAATAAACGCTTGTACCAAACGTACCAAACTATTTTCATCATATGTATTGTTCATATGATTGGATCATTTGGATCAAACATTCGACTCACCGTGTAGCGGGAGCATTCGTAACACCAACTGTCGAGCTTACTTGCATCAAACGTTCGATCGAACGTTGGAGGGAACGTTCGTAGTATCGTGTAGAACCGGCTTAAGCTAACTGATTGACGGAAAACTCTGAAACAACACTTGGACTGTATTTTCCGACAAACAGAATTGAAATACACAGCAAACAATCTGTTAAATTAGAGCTTAAATCGTGGAAAATAATTTTTTTAATTTATATTTTTCATGTTCATAATAGAATGGTAGCATACTTGAGCCAATTGTACAATAAAATTATTTTATATTCTTTTTTGTTTCGCTTCCAACTTTTTGTGTTATTTTTTTCGTAACGGGGCAAATTATTTTAAGTAGTTTCATTTGTTATAATTTATAAAATAAAAGATGACAAATATATTTTTTTATTATATACAAAAATTCATAAATTAAATGATTACGCTTGTAAAAATAGGTCGTTAGTTAGTGCTAAACAAATTTATATTTTTAAAAAATTTGTCCGTGCGAACAATAAACCGTAGGGTGGGTTGACACTGAAGGTCGCCTCCTACCCTGGTTCCGAATGATAAATATTGGAACGTTAAGAAATATTGGAGTCTCATTTTTAAGACTTCGAAGAAAAATCTTGGAATCACACCCTAAGAATCTCAAAATTTCTCAAGATATTTCCTGTATTGGGTGGGGATGGAAAGTTTTTTTCGTATACCGCGTCGTGTGGAATATCGTAAGAAAGGGCTCCTAAACTACAACGGAGGTTCCTCCTACTATTTTCCATTTCTAAACTGCGTTTACCAATTACTAAATTTGAAAGTGGTGAATAGCTAGACCTTGCCCTTCTACCTCCGTAATATTTAAAATGTTATTTTAGATATTAATTCTTGCTAAAAGCATTCAGTTAGTATCATTTCGATAAAATTGTGTCAGTAACTTTCGGAGATATAGGGTAAACTGAGGTGTATCTGGCCACTTTCATTAACTGGCCGGTAACCACTTTGAAAGTTTGAAATAAAATTTGCGTCATTGTTACGCCATCTGCTTCTCTTTTCGTGCATTATTTTATCAACGATCATATATTTTAGTTACATTTTTGTGTTAAAAGTTTCAAAATTTGGTGGCCAGTTTCTACTTACTTTGTACTATTTGAAGTATTTAATAAAAAAAAAAGTATTATTCACTACTTTAATTGTTTAATTAAGAACTTTATAAAATTAAAAATATACATGCCTTTTACATTTATATTGAGAAAACACTGATCTGAAAACTCGTCTTCACACAACACTAAATTAAAGTTGTAAAAACGCTAAGTGGGCCAGTTACTACTAAGTTTACCCTAGGTAAACAAGTTTTCAAAAATCCTAAAAGTAATTTATAGTAGATACAATGGTCCCCAATATATGAAACTTTGCATTGAAGTATGTTTCCAAAACTTAAATCAACAAAATATTTTCATTTTTCGTGAATTATTTCGTCTCCAAAAATAATTCCATATACCTTATTGTGCGGGATATCCTCAGAACGATCTCTACGTATTAAAATGAAGTTGAGATTCTCTGAACCACTTTTTCATTTTTAAGCTTCGTTTTCAGAATATTGTATTTCAAAGTTTTATGCTTCCAATTCTAACAGTTATGGGCGATTTAAATAGAGACATTTGTCGGCTGAGGAACTCTGACTTAATGTGCATCCAACACGCGTTCGACAAATTTTTTTTTTAAGTAGGTACCGTAAGAGGGCATACATAATAAACGCAAATTCTATTAAAAAAAATATAATATAGGTCAAAATTTCAGAGATTTTCCTTTATGTAACTGCATTTCTGTATTTGGCACACATTTCGTTTCGCTGTAACATAAAAAGGTGTCTTTTTTTTTTTGACGAATAAATATAGTTTTACTGGTCACTATGTCAGAGTATTACACATAAGTGACCGGAAATTAAAATTACAGTACAAGACGATTTTTACATGTCACAAGAATAATTTTACTCAATAAACGGTTTGTTTGTCCACAACAGCTGAATGATCAAACGGTTGCATAAGTGAATACATTTGAATATACTAGTCTAGTCGGGTAACCTATTTCTTTTCTGAATGTACAAAGTACAGGATGGTTTAAAGATTACGTATATCTTACACATAGTACATTTTTACGGGAAATTTAAGTACATTCTTAATATTTTTCTATGACCATCCGCTCCTATGTAATAACTCCAAACTTTTCCTTTATGAAACTTGAAGCAAACTTTGATACAATGTTACGTGTGTCAAAAAACTATATTTTGAAAATTTGTCTCCTAAATTCAAGTAAAAAAATACATAAATAATTTACCCAGTTTGCGTAATTAAGTATGAGGTCGTAGGTTAGTTCGCTCCCGACTTGTTATCTACTGACAGGTAAAATTGATTACTTAAAAATATTCAAACTGATACATATACAGCCATTCTTTAGTTAGGGACATGACATTTTCACGCACATTTACACGCTTTCTCATAAGAAAAAAAAACAGAAGTTATTGCTTTCCTATAAATTTTCAATACTAAGCAGATAGACAAATGTGTACACAATATTTGTACTGAATATACAATACATAACATTATTAGTTTTAATGTTAGAGCTAATAAAGTTTGTGTTACGGACGTGACAAAAAAGTAACTTTTTCTACTCCTACTATTAAAAGTAACATTTTGTACACGGCTAACTATATGTAAAAATTAACAATTGCTCACACTGTGCGGAAATACAGTGGGAAATTATTTCCCACGCTTTAATATAATAAAAAAGTAGGCTGTTCAGTTAGTTTAATATATAATATATAGAAATAATACTAAAAATATACATGTATGTTGATTATTTATTATTGTTTCCATAGTTTCAAAGTATGCTTTGGCAAAAATTTGAACATCTTAGCACTGACATTATAAATTTAAAAAATTTTCGCTAATTTAAATTTTATTTTAATTATTTATGTTAAATTTTACGAAAAAAATGTGCTCGTAGAAAAAGTATAGTGTAAAATGCATGGGAAAAGCTTATTTCTAACTCATATGAATTGTTGCACTCGCCCTGCGGGCTCGCGCAACAAACTCATATTCGTGAGAAATAAGCCTCTTTTCCCACTTATTGTACAATATACTATTGTGTCGCGTCAGTAACATATCTCTAGCATAACTTCTATTCTTTTTCTTATGAAAAGCGTGTAAAGTGCGAAAGAATGTCATGTCCGTAACAAAAGAATGGCTGTTCATCTATAATGAAAATTTGTTTCCTAGCAATTTAACGAAACAAAAACTATCAACCAGCAAAAACACTACAACAAAGCTGGAGTGTTTGTGGGTTGATAGTTAATTCTAATTCCTAGAGTTAAATTGCTTTTAGGTTATCAGTTGTAGAAAACTTTAGTTTGTTCAGAAAAAATATTAAACTCAAATGTATTACGTTCAGACAATTTAACAAAACAATAGTATATTGTACAATAAGCTTTTCCCACGTATTTTACACTATACTTTTTCTACGAGCACATTTTTTTTGGTAAAATTAGCATAAATAATTAAAATAAAATTTAAATAAGTAGTAAATAGTATATTGTACAATAAGTGGGAAAAGAGGCTTATTTCTCACGAATATGAGTTTGTTGCGCGAGCCCGCAGGGCAAGTGCAACAATTCATATGAGTGAGAAATAAGCTTTTCCCATGTATTTTACACTATACTTTTTCTACGAGCACATTTTTTTTCGTAAAAATTAACATAAATAATTAAAATAAAGTTTAAATAAGTGGTAAAAATTTTTTAAATTTATAATGTCAGGGGTAAAACGTTCAAATTTTTGCCAAAGCATACTTTGAAACTATGGAAACAATAATAAATAATAATCAACATACATATGTATATTTTTAGAATTACATATGACGCATATGACATTATATATTAAATCAGACAGAGCCAACCTTTTTATTATATTAAGCCGTACGAAATAATTTCCCACGGCTATTTCCGCATTGTGTGGGCAATTGTTAATTTTTACATATATTTAGCCGTGCACAGAATGTTACCTTTAATAGTAGGAGTAGAAAAAATAATTTTTTTTTAATATTTTCTCAGATAGATATGACATATCGTATATTGTACGAAAGATGAGAGAAAAGACATTTAATTATACCAGAATCTACTTCAGATTTCTTAAGAGAATCAAAAGTTTTGGGGCCATAACTCAAGAACAGATAGGTAATTATAAATATGTTTTAATAAATTCTACGTAGCACCTACAATCAAAATATTACAGTATAAATAACATAATTCTCACCAGTAAAATGTTATTGGAAGAAAAATAAATTTGAGAATTTAGGGTTTTTTGGGCTGTGCTTAGTGTGCTTAACTCCTAAACTAGATGGAATTTCATAAGTTCAAAAGTAGTGGTCTGCTTACCAATTTACAAGATTCCGATTTTACTTGGGACACCTTACACATAGATACATCCTATTACGACATAACACCTGGTGAAACTAAGTTTTGATTCTATTGTTCAAGTTTGTATGTAGCATGTCAGTTTCAACTGCATGCAAGTCATTTTATCAACTTATGCATTTGCATCCATTATAAACTTTTCCACTCCAGCTAACTAGTTTAGTTAACACACAATATTTACTATCTGCGCTATGTGCAGCACCGCTATTCTTTCATCCACTTGTACTATACTGCACAATTAAAATAGAAAATACAAAAATTAATGAATATAATATTGTAGTATGGACGATACGGGTTGAACTAAGCTCGGTTGGTTTCTCTATCGGAACACTGGAGGGAACAACTGGCAGTGTCACATCAGTTTCTGTGACATTTGTGTGAATGGGAGCCATCGCGTCAACCTACGAATCGCTTCGCTTACCATCTTGCTGAATATTTTACTATTATCCTAAATTATCATCATGATTCATAACTATAAGTAAAGTTTTAAACGTTCTTCATTTCCTAATTTTCACCGTTGGAGTATTTTATTCTTAATTTTATTATATGGATACAGATCATTTCACCTCTGGATTAATATAGAATTTTGATATTTGGTTTTTCATTTAATTTTTGCAAAAGAGTTTCGTGTCTGCCTGTCGGTCCGTTTATGTGTCACCAGATCGCACCAAGTGGCATAACTTTTGAATAATTCGATTGTTTTGTATGACAGTTGTATAAATTATACTGTTTGGTTTCTAGATGGCCCCCTACGGATTTCATCGCAATAGAGTAATGGTAGCCACGACACTACCGAAAAATCCCAATAAATGTCGATATATTATTTGCTGCTAGTTCCACTTTGTTCAAATTTTTAGAGCATTTGGAGGTTAGTCCACATAATTATATAGTTCGCTACAAATTTCAGTATAATAAGAGTAATAATAGTTTCTGTGCATGCAAAAACGTAAAAAAGGGACCTGGGAAACAAAAAAATATCCGAAATAAATGGTTGGATGAACCTTAAACAAATTTTGCTCAAATATTATCGAGATTCCGAAACGTTTTCAGAGATAAGAACTCTTCGTGAGTTTAGAAATTTTCTTCTAAATTGGGATCTCAAAATGGAACGGAAATTAAAGTGTTTCTAAAAATAGCAATATAGGTAGGATACCTACATGCAGGAAACTCATGCAGATCTACAAAATTCAGCGCGTAAATACCATTTCAACAAATGCGCTTGAAAAACGGTCTGATTCTTTACATCATATTTCCAATCATCATTCGACAGATTCCAGTAAAATTTAAAAATAGGGTAACTGCGGGAGAGATGCCGCGTCGGGAGAGACGCCGCAGTAGCCATAGTTCGTCCGTTGATTGATAGATAGCGCTATTAATGGATTATATGTTTAAAATAAGTTACTTATTTAAGCTGTATATGGTAACATTTATGATTAGTCCATTAGTTTAGTAATTATCCAACTTTTTTTTTTATTTTAAAAAGAAAGTTTTTTAACATAATATTTTACCAAGCATTTAATTCATATTAGAATTTAAGAATGTATATTTCATTGTTTTAATGAAAATGAGTTTTGTTATTAATTTAGGTATATTTTAAAAGTACTGTATAAAATCTTAGGTTGGAATTCCGCACTATGCTTACTATCCCAACAAAAAGGAGAGATGCCTCATTTAAAGTTGGTATAGATGCCGCATCATATTACATGTTAAAAATATAGACTTATATACCTTTATTATGCATTTTTTTTTTTTTTTTTTTTGACTGTAAATTATGCCATGTAAATATAAAAGATCCATTAATGGATCAGGAAGAGCTCTTATATTAGTGAAGATAACGAAAATAATGATGATTGCCTGTGTATTGAATGCTTTGAAAACTACTCAGAAACAAAAGAAAGTTGACTGGTTAAGATGTATAAAGTGCCAAAAATGGTTACATATGGCTTGCATCATGTATGGAGATGTGTGTAAAATGCAAAATTTTTAATATGAACTATTCTGGGTCTCTCCTTTTTTGATGCGACATCTCTCCCATAGGTGTGGGAGAGACACTGCTTTGCAGGCTCTAGAAAAGTGTTAATTATGAATCCTTTATGACACTAAATTTAAAATTATTTATAAATAACTTTAAAGAACAATGTTTACATTTATTGTGTACCAAATTTCAAATCAATTAAATGCATAATTTAAGAATTATCAACTATTTTCAAAATGTGCGGCATCTCTCCCGCATCCACCCTAAACACAAAGGAAGAGACCACAGACCAGTGAACATATTATATTTTATATTATATAGACATATAATATAAATGTGGAATTGAAGCAGTCACATACGACCAAGTTCCGACCTTAATAGTATTCTGTTATATATTGGCAGGGTGCGTAGTATATGGTGGGGATAATTAAATCGATTGCAGCGTGAGTAGTGGAAAAAATAGGCAATAATACATGCTCATATGTGTTTATAGTGTAATAAAAAATATTAAATAAAAATATAATACATTGATCCACTTTGATTATAAACGCAGTTGCCACTAATATGTCGTTCCTTATTTATCTGTCAACGTATTAACGTCTACACGTCAATCCATAAATACAGAATTAAAAATATTTGAGGTATTTTAAACTCACATGCAATGATGTTTCATAAGAAGTTATTGATGTTTGCCTTATATATGACTGTACATTCAACTAAATGACTTATGCCAGCATTTCTTAATTTTCGAATTTCCCTGACGTGTTTCACTATCACCAGCAACTTTTTCCTCTGCATAGTCCGGGGTTGGAAGGAAATACTGTCTTGATAATTATATCCATGTTAACATCGAAAATTGTTTAAATACTTTATTAATAAAATTATTATATTCATCCAGTATTTTATACCTCAAATTGTTCAAATTTATTTATAAAAAAAAAAATAATTGTAAATAACAAATATATGTATTCAGATTTTACGGTTTTTTTGAAAATATTTTAAATTTATTTCCAGGGTTACCATTATTTAATAGCATGAAAAAATGTATATTATAGATGTCACTGGCATCACGCACCCAGCCAATAGTAATTGATTTGTATCCGTAGTTACCTTTTCAAATAATTATTGTCAAAATGTAATATTGATAATAAAATTTTACTTTTTTGAGAAGAAACTGCAAAATTTTGAAAGAAGAAAAGTTGTATTCGCTTTATTTTCAAAATACGTACGTATACAAATTATGTCCGGCAATAATTGTAGTCGCATTTACTCAAAAATTGACATTATATTATTTCATTAAATTTTACCCGTCTCACCCTGTTACCTGCTTCAAGAAAAATACCTAGAAACTGGCTTTACGCTTTGTCTAGTAGTATAAAAAATAATAGCGTTCATTGGTCTGTGGAAGAGACAAAAGGTCACAGCGCACTTTATTTTCAAAAGAGATGAAATTTCTCTTATCAAGATAACACTGAACTGACAATGAGTTATTCAGTTTTTGTCATACGTCAAAGTTGAAAACTGACAAATTAGAATCTTCGTAGATATTCATCATAATTAACTAAAGTACTAATTAGAGATATTATCTGTTCATAGAACTGCGGTAATAGCCTGACAAAAAAGATTATTAATATTATAATTGTTGGCTACTCTCATTTGTTACTGACCTTATTCGGTCAATCAAATTCAACTACTAGATCCTTCAAAATTTAAAAATAAAATACGCTACCAATGGGGTATGGCATACAGCTTCCTCGTACTCATAACAGATTTTTATCCAATTTTAAAACGATTTTTATACAAAAACTGCTGTAAAAAAAATAAAATGAAATTGGTTAATAAAGAAACTTATTAATTCAAATTGTTTTATGTGTATGTAATTATGTTCCCAAAAAATAGAGTGTGGTTCAACATTAAATAGTTAAATGTGATAATATTTCCAAAATATTTCGCGAAAAACTATTAAACGAAAAATTAATGATGAGTTAACTGAAGAATAATAAAATAGTGCTATTTACGATTTTGTACTTAAAAATTATTTATCTACAAGATTTCTAAGTTTTTCACCAAATATATACCTTGAAATCATATTTCCGTTGTATAGTCCATAAAAATTTGTTGTAACTCAAGATATTTAAGTGCCAATCCCTAAATACTCTCAAAATTTGAGCGAAGTGGGGCTAGTAGCAAGTAAGATATCGATATTTAATGGGATTTCTTGGTAGCGTCATTACTCCACCATTACTCTGTTCGGGAAGCAATTCGTAGGGGACCATTTAGGAACCAGTCTGCATAATTTCTGAAAATTTCATCAAAAACAATCGAATAGTTCAGAAGTTATGCCACTTGGTGAGATCTGGCGTACATAGACAGACACGAAACCAAAATTGTTCAGAAAGTTCCAGAATGTTGGGGAGAAAAAATTTTTATATTTCAAAGTCAATGCTTCCGCTACTGTACACGGAGAGAAAATTCCTATAAAAATTACTGTACTCATACTACAATCGACGTGTAACAGGCGAACATATTCAATTTTGTACGGTAAAATTATAAAAATTATAGTTTTAGACTTTATATATAGGAATTTTCTCTCCGTGTAGTAGTCTCGGAAGTAATACATATTCATCCAATTACCTTGCGCATAACTTCAGCAGCCGACATTCCTGGATACGGCGTGGAACCTAACGTGACCACCTCCCATATAAACACTCCGAAACTCCATACATCCGATTTAATGGAAAATATGTTATCGTACAACGATTCCGGTGCCATCCATCGAATTGGCAGTCCACCTTCACTTTTACGCTCGTACACATTTGTATCACGCACGTTACGCGCAAATCCAAAATCGGCAACTTTACACGTGTGATCCTCCGTGATCAATACATTACGCGCCGCCAAATCACGATGAATAATCTGTAACATAAACAACAATCATAATCAGTTTCAATATTCACAAAAAAATGGAAGTTGTAAAATATACTGAAGGATTTGACTTCATTTACTCTGTGGATATTTTCGGTGTTTCTTTTCGATTGTATTTCATGGAATATTAGTTTTATTTCGATGTTTCTCTTTTGTTTTTGTGTTTTGTTTTACAAAAATGAAAATTCATGACAGAACGAAAAAGAAAAATTACAGATACGCCTCGTCATTTAATATTTCTCTTCGCCTTTTTCCATATTCATTTTTCGTACTGTCTATTTAAAAATACAGTTATCGCTCGATAACTTTTCGCTCAAGGTGATATAAGAGCAGAGAATTTTTAGAAATTTGAATGGCAGTAGAGTTAGAAATTTGTAGTTCCCGCACATTCACATACCTACAGACACGCACTTTACGAACTCATATACAATTGTAGGCAGATATACTTACGCATGCGCATTTATCCACAATAAATTTATGCACTAGCACCAAATTGTGTAAACTTAAAGACAATTTTTTGGTTGGGATCATAGACATTAGAAATGAAAGGACCAGTAATTTATAGTACGTACGAAATAGCATGTAAATTACCAATATATATATATATATATATATATATATATATATATATATATATATATATATATATATATATATATATATATATATATATATCTAAGACTTTAAACTTAAAATTGAAGCATAGTCAGCCATGTTTTGTATTGCCAATTTGAAAAATTAATGTAAAAATTTTCACTATTTTTACTTTTTTAAATTGCGTTTTTCGTTATATTTTTTTAAAGAAAATATTATGACAACTAGTTGTGCTTAAAAATGTAAAAACCCTATTAGAAAAAAAGCACAAGGAATAACATTAACCGATAAGTTTATTTTTGCACATTTTTGGCATATATTAGCAGTCTCTTTGAAAAAATATTTGCGTATATACATTATATGTTAAATAATAATTTGATATTACATATCAAGTATGCAAAGGATGTAAAGCATGACAAAGTTCACTTAAGGTAAATTGACCACTTTCCTTATGTGAATTCAATAGTAAATGTAGTCAACTTATTTAAAATGAATTTCTACATACATATATAAACATTTAATTTCGTTGCTGCCACTGTCTACTAGTTACATAACTTTTGCTTCAATAAAACAATGGGACAATTCGTATCGGCGTTAGCCAAAGTGTCTTGCTCTTATTTTTAATCACATTACACTTGTTTTGAAGCGCACTTGGCTTGCTTTTGAGATATTTGTATATTCCTGTCTCACTTTCCATGTTCTAGAGAGAAGGGTCAAGTATTGCCGTTTGGTACACATCGCATACTGTATACGATGTATACGATGTATACTGAACGGTAATATTTGACCCTTCTCTCTAGTGAGACAGGAATATACAAATATATCAAAAGCAAGCCAAGAGCTTTTATAATACATAATATATTCTTTCGTCATTGGTTGGGATACAGTTAAAAAGATTGGTGATGTTTAAAGCTGGTGTTTATAAAATTTGTATTTAAAAAAAAACTGACGATCTACGTATAATCCAGTACAGATTATGTATAATCTAAGTACGGGTAGTCAGAAACAGCGTATAATCTAATAGGATTAAACCTACCGATTTAAAATAGGAAACAATTAAAAATTTTATCTAGAGTATACTTGACGTATTATTCCATACAATTTAAATAGCATTTAAATAATTTTTCTTCTCAAATTTTAACATTGATATATGTTTTTGGCTGAGGTACAGATAATTCTAAGTGTGTAAGCAAGATATAGTATATTGTGCAATAAGTGCGGGAAATTGTCGATTGCTCACGAAAGCGAAGTTGAGCGCACGAACTTAGTGAGTGCGCTCATTCGCTTGAGTGGGGCAATCGACAATCCCGCACGAGTTGCACATACTATTTTTTATCGGCGGCTTTGCGTGTTTTGTTGTTAATTTGCATGTGGAAAGTTACTTTCCACACGCAAAAAAGTATGCGGGAAGAGTACAGTGGGCAAACAGTTATTTTGCGTACAGAAATGTGGGCGCCAAGTTAGTACTTCTCCCGCATGAGTAATAAAAAATAATTAAACTTTTGCTGTTGTCTCCATGTGTACCTGTTAAACTGTAAAACATATTGTTTCAATATTTTTTTCGTACAGTGCAGAAATTTCTTTTTACTTTTTTAATACACACCCCTTATAATTCACTCTATAACTAATTATCAAATAAAATATTTTAGAACTTTTGTCAAAACTGGAATTGACGCTCAAAATTGTAATGTCAAAATATAAGCACTAACTAATGAATGGTGTCACAAACTAACGTTAATATTTTTTTCTTTTGGATAAAATGTTTTATAAGGTTAACTATAAATTTCTAACTCTAGTCATCAGTTAATGTATTTCAGAGGGTATGCGATATATACTAGTAAAACGTCCATGTAGAAAAGAAACTTATCAAGAAGTTACTGTATTTGTTAAAAATGAAATTTTTTATCAAGACGTTGTATAAAAATAAGGCATACGTCTTGTCACTTAATATTTCTCTTCGTACCTCTTTTTTATTCAAAAAGGAAAATGTACTGCATATTATAATATTCACATATGTATAGGCAAAAAAAGGATTTTTACAAAGATCACTTTATATTTTCTCTTGCTTATTTTTTTAAACATCAAAAGTTAAGTAGGTACATCTGTAAGTATATGTTGTACAATTCAAAATATTATAGGCAGGATTCTCAACACCACTTACCCCTTTCGATGAAACGTATTCCATCCCGCGAGCCACCTGATATACAAACGATGTTAAATCCCGTGACGTCAGCGACTTACTCTGCCCATGCATGTTCCCATAGAATCGTTCCGCTCGCGAATTTCGTAAATAACTCTGTAATTTCCCGCGTGATATATACTCCATAATAACCAATAGCGGTCCATTTTCCGTGCAACAACCCAATAAACGCACCACATTTGGGTGTGGTTCCAATGATTTCATTATTTCCAATTCGGATGCCAAATCGGAACGTTCTTTTTCCGTTGCATTCTCTTTCAGCGTTTTCACTGCCACAATAGTTATACCTTCTTTGCCTGGCAGAAAAATGTTGTATTATTTTTAGTAAATTGATGAATTGTTTTGATTCTCACCTCCAATATCTGTGGCCTCGCAACGCCAAACTTGTCCGAATGCGCCTTCGCCCAGGATGTTGAATATCTTCAAACGATGTCGCGGGTATTCCCATGGGTCGAGTTTTGCCACTGCGCTTAATTCCGTACTTGAATTCTATTTAAAAAAAAAAGATAGATTCATTATAACGTATGGAGAATTTTATAAACTAGAATAAGAAGTGATGCTAAAACGTAAATGCCCCTATACCGGAACACTATTTTTAGGTGTGTACTTAAACTGGCTTATAAAAATTGACAAATAAATTAAACACCCAATTTTTTTTCTTAATAAGCTTGAAAGAAAGTTTTCTTAGTCCAATGAATATGTTTTTAAAAAAATACAACCCAAAAATTTTTATTTATTGATGTTTTTCTTTTACAAAATGTTGACATCTATATATCCAAACAAAGAAATATTAATGACACTAGGAGTTGAGAACCGATATACAAACAGACGTGTAATATGTGTAATATGACACATAGAGTGACATCTAGACATCAATGTAGGAAACATAGAATGGTTTAAGTATCAGACGTAAATAAAGGATCAAAATACTGTATTCAACAAAAATTGTTTAATATATATATATATATATATATATATATATATATATATATATATATATATATATATATATATATATATATATATATGTATTTCTTTAATTAAGTAAGGGAACATTAAATGCGAGGTGAATTTAAATTTAAAAATAATCATTCTATTAATAATAATTTTTGTTAACAGGGGTTTCTTTCAGAAATAACTTCATTGTGTTCCAAATTGTTCCAATATTGGATCGCGTTCCGGTATAGGGGCTTTTACCCTAAATCAAAAATATTGTAAAGTAAACAGGTATATTTATTTAAGCGTGTACCTATACGAATTTTAAAAATGATTAAGAGATGCTTTAGTGAAAAAATTAATTCAGAATGGTCGAAGATTAAAAAAAAAATTATGGATATGCTTAAGTCCACACGACCAAAGTGAAAATTTCTATGACAATCTCGTAAAGTAACATAGATTCGAAGTAACAAATATATTCTGTAGATAGGACTTTATTGAACGAGTCACGGTTATAGATGAGTGTGCTAAGTTAATAACGAAAATATAGAAAACAATAAAAAAATTATTTTTAGACCGAGTTCAAATTTAATTTTCACTAAGTTAGAACCAGAATACATAAATAGTCAAAGTATGCCTCAGTTTAATAACTCTGATAAAAACAAGGGGCCAAACTACTATATGATAGTTAGCATGCCGGCTGTCGCCAGAATTTTACGTCATCAAACTTGGCAGCGAGGCATCCCCACTTTCTATGGTTATATACATATTTAGAGTTTGTGTTTGTATGTGTAGTATAGTGGATGTTAGTATGTGTGATTGCCGTTATGTATGTGGTGCGAGGTGTGAGTGGATAGATACTATCGAACAACTGTATGTATGTATCTGCTACTAATGATGCAGCCATGATCTAACAATAAACAGCCACCGCCTAACAATGCTAGTTTGCTCTTGTAGAGCCGATGGACGACTAGCCAGTAAGCAGTATAAAATGCAGCTTGTTGTAACTTTCGAAGCACACTTTTTTATTTTATATGTACGCTTAATCTGTTCAATCATGGGTAAAACTCAGTTTATGTCATAAAATTAGTTTTGAATTAATATAATAAATACAAATATTGTATATCGAGTTAAGTTCTAACTTCCTAACTAGCAATATTATAAATGCGAAAGGCAGTTTATTTGTCTATCTATTTGACTTGCTTTCACGCTCCAACGGCTTAACCAATCAACCACCTTTTAACCCGAAAAAATATTTTATTATTAAGGAAAAATGCATTTAATTACGACAATTGACTTTTAAAAACCGAATGATTCGTTTCAAACTTTACGCATTGTTAACAGAAGGGACGAAAAAGAACACAAACTATTTTTTACCCTGAGAAAAGACCTCAGTCCCGTAGGAAATCTTATTCCTATGGGGAAATATACTTATGTATTTTAAATGAAACAAAAAGAAGATTCATTCATTTCGTTCGAATTTAGCATGTTGCTAGCAAAAGGGACGAAGACATTCCCTGACGAAAATGTATTTAAAACCAAACAATGAAATTACGACAGTTTATTATTAAAAAACAGATAATTAACTTCGCTTTGCATATTATTAACAGAAGGGACAAAAAAGAACACAGACTACTTTTTGCCCTGGAAAAACATTTTATTTCTGTGAAAAAATTTCTAAGAAAAAATAACAGCTCTCAATAGTGACACAATATTGTCGTAGTCGAAGCCACGGGTAGATGCTAGATATTAAATGTCATTTTAATTTTTTTAATTTCAAAATTGAGTTTGATTTACTTATTTTGGTTTCCATAAATTTGTTGAATTTTACAGTAATCTGACAAGGATATATTTTAATTGATGGGTAATAATAATGAAAGTAATGTGAAGCTATTTGCATCTAATTTTTAGTATTAATTCAATCGTATAAGAATAACGCAAGAGCACCAGTAGCCGTCATTGACCCAATAACCGTCAAGTTCCAGTAAAATGATAAATATTAAGATATTACGTAAGCATATAATTATTGTATTTCCTGCTACACGTTCTGGAAAGTATACCCAACCATCATTCCATTTATGATAGTATTCAGTTAGCATTAGATATAATAACGGCTCATCTGAATGTTAGTGTTTGTAACATTTATATAAATTCACTAAAACTCTTAAGTTTTAGCTAAGGAAAGCACTAATTTAATTTTACTGTAATTTTGGTTTAACAAATGATTAGTTACATTTTTTTGTTTTTTGAGGTTTATTATGAATTTGTTAAAAAATAGTTTTTAGACAAGATAACAGAAATTTATTAATTTTGATGGGGGATACTGGTACATAAAATACAGACACAGTTTAAATAGTATAGTTTGTTTCACAAACAGTTACGAAACGAGATGACGTAAGAGTGTCATTTGGAATTCAAAAATTCCAAAGGGTTATCCATGTGATGTACCAAAATAATGCATAACATTATCCATACTAATGCAGTGAAAGTATCATCACTAAAGTAAATTTAATTTAGAAAAACAAAATTGCAGGTCAAATTATTTTGTGAAAATTTACAGTTGATAATTATGTAAATTATTTAATGTTGTCTAAGTTTCACTGACTTTTTATTAAAATTTTTAACAACGATGGCAGTGGAATATTAACTGTCATTAAATTTTTTTTATTTAAAGCTTGTCATCAGTTATTTTTGATATTTCCTTGTAATTTTAGTGTGTTTTGTGATCTGTAAGATTTTTCTGATATTAGATTATTATGGTGACTTAAAATGTCTGGGGATAACTCTTGGGCTGCTAAATTTTGTTTAAATCATTCAAAAGAAAATTTCAATTTAAGTTTTTTCTGAGTGCCGTTTGTTGCAAATTTGTAAGTATTATTATAATTTGAATGCTCATGTATAAATAAATATATGTTAAATAATAAATAATTATTAATATTTTATAATAATTCAGTTAATATTTCAGATTTCGACAGTGGTTGGTGCTAATAGGTCGTGACGATCTAAATTCTCGTGTTGAATACTCTCATCAATTTTGCGTTTGCTTAACTCATTTTGAAAAAAGTTGCTATTTGTTGTTCATATAATTCAACATGACCATTATCAACCCTAAATTTCACATGTATAAACACATACAGTCACACAAGCAAAAAAGGACATGCTTAATTGTTGGTACTTATATCAAAAAAAGATAGAAAGTCCGTTTCGTTACTGCCTGTAGTAATAATCATTTATTTATACTGTGATACAGGCATTTCCCAGTAACCGTCAGTATGACGGTTACTGGCATAACAAACGGTATTTAGAAAAGGGTATACATTTCCATATGCTTTTTACACTAAAATTTTAAAATCTGGATTACATTCACAACAATTCGATAAAGCTACTGACCGGTACCCGTCATTATTTTCTGTAACAATTAAATTTTAGTAGTCCTTACAAATTAATGTCGGATACTGGTACCCTATAGTAACGGTTTTTGGTCCTTTCTTCTTTGTAGGTGAATTTCAATATAAAATACAGTAATGAAAATTTAGTAAATGCTCCAATATGCTATTCGTAAAAAAAAATGCCGATCTCTATCGTAGTCAAACAATTCAGTATATTATAGATAATTGTCAGACCACATTGTCAGATAAATCAAAAGTACCCCATATTATGTAAAAAGTGCCTCCAAAATTATTTTTTTCCAACAAAAAAGATGAGAACATAGTAAAGATAGTAGAAAGTGGATGATACATTTGGATGAAACTGTTATTGATAAAATCCATTTACTCATAGTCGACGTAGATGAAAATGGTTTTTGTCTTTTTGCAGTAGACATCCAGAGTTATCTAAGCGATTATCTCAAAATTTAACAAAATTAAGGGCTTCGGTAGCCGAATAAAATATCAAAAACTGGATTAAGGAAATTGAAAAATATTTAAAAAAGAATTTATAGAAATTTTGAAAGATACAAAACGTCTGATGGAATTATGATGGATCAGTATTTTTTTGAGCCCGACTAATAACCATGTAATTGTATAGAAGGGACAAAAATCAGTACATATTGTTATTAATTCCAATGAAAAAAAAAAAACGTACAAAAACAGCATTTATCTGGATATTATGGATAATATATGCTTCAGAAGAATTAGCACATCACGGATGATTGTACTAAAGTTTAAGAGAATTATAAAAGAATTAATCTGTTCAGTGTCAATCTAAGCAAAGAAGTGATATATGTGCAGGAATTCCAGAAACGAATAACATTTTTAATTTAAGTAAATAAAATTTATTTATTTAACTATTCGGTATTTTATAAAAAAGGAAATAGGAGAATAAAATAATTTTTTTTAAATAAAGCTTTATCCTTAAGTATTTTAATTATATAGCTCAGATGTTTAAGAATAATCATATTCTAAAGAATGACGAATATTGGGGGTCTCCTTTGACGGATACTGGAACATCGTTAATTTTTTATTGACGGGTATTGGTACACCACACTTTTTCCTTTATTTTTATTAATATATTTACTATAAAAATATTCAAATAAATTAAAATATTCCTGAAAGATCATAAATTTCTCTTTCGTTTTAACTTTACTGTTGGTTATTTCGTATAATTATGAACGAAAAAATTTAATGTAAAGTCCTGCTCATGTCTTAACATGACGGCTACTGGTGCTCTTACCTTACTCCTGGTATGTAAAATGTATATGTGGAAAGTGTATATTTATTTTTATTATTATTAAAAAAAATCATTTATAATGAGATTTCTCAGTAGTTACATGCTACTACCCACTTAGTATATATAGACTAAGTTGAAAATATGACATCAAAAATGTTATGGATAATATAATGTATAAACCTCAACTTCTTTGAATATAAGAAAAACGTCCTTTTTTCTAATATTTATTGATGTTTTTATTTATTTTTTTAAGAAAAAAAATTCAACCAGAATAAATATAGGTTATTTGTTAGTTCATTACAAAGGATTACTTTCATATTTATGTTTCCTTTTTCGACATTCGGGAAACAAAATCGATTGTCAACGTAGAACAGAAAACGGTTTCAACATGTTGTCGCCATATGTCACATAGGTATACATAATCTTAAACGGAAACAACATGAAACATACAGTTTCCTTACAACAACAGCGAGCAGGAGAGGGAAATCCTGTTTTTATAAAATATTAATAACACAGGCAGTTAACTCCATAGAGTACGAATACTATTTTACCAAGTAGATGGCATGGCAGGAAAACCTTTCTCTTTAATCCAACAATAAGAATTATTAATCCTACAAAGCTACTAACCTGGAAAATACTTTTTCAGTTTTTTCTTTTTAAATGCATACAATGTTTGAAACAGGGGTTTGATTCGAATTTTTTTTCGTTCAGGTTCAGTTCTAATTCAATGCCAAAAGAAGAGCGGTTTCGATTCTAGTTTCGCTATAAAGGTTATTTTTGTTTTTCAATTTTGACTTTTAAAATTTCTTTCGAATTCTAAATATATTATTAACTTCTCATTGGAAGTTATTGTAATAAGTTTGATTTTACGAATCGCCAATTTGGACATATCTCCCTGTTTCAGGGTCACTACAATCCGAATCCATCGTTTTTAGCGTGATGTCTGTGTATGCGTTCGTTGGTTCGTTCGTTCGTTCGTTCTTTGGTGAATTTTATTTCGTCTCGCATATCTCGAGAACAAATGATGATATCAACTCCGGACTAATTTCATTAGATGCGTAATTAAAAGGTGAAAATCAGATAAAGTTTTCAGCAAATTCGGATTAGCGGTTTTTCTTTTATAATAAAAAAAAAACGGAATTAAAAACATTTTGTGAAATATTTATCGTCTCGCATATCTCGAGAATAAATGATGATATCATTTGTTTAATGAGGGGTGGAGTCTCCCACGAGGTACAGGGCGCGAAGCTACCCAGTGGGGCGCAAGGAGTAAAGCTCCTATCAGGTGTTCGGGGGGAGGAGCACCCTGAAATGAAAAATGAATTATTTATGTACAGTAGTCTCTAGTCTTTAAGGACACCCAATGGAGCGTTGACAGTGTGAGTACACCTGTCCCCCCAAATTTTTTATTTTATAATCAAAATTATGTAATAAATATAAGCGTGATTTGTCCGTGCGTGGTGCTATAACTAACCTAACCCATCCTCATAACCCCATGGGAATTATTTGGTATGGAAAATCGAGTGTCGAAGTAACCGAGACTGGCTGGAATACTCCTGAATATTCTACAAGGTTCTAAAATATTCCATAATCTAAACACAATACGCTATGATTTCAATTTATCCTCTTTTGCATGGAACGGAATTTCAAATTCAAACGTTAATGAAGCATTTTGTCGAATAGATTAATTTTTTTTCTGTAGGTGGGAAATCACTAGCGGCGTAGTAACGAATTTTTAATTTATTTCAAACACGAATTCGATAATTCAATATCAAACCGATGCAATTCATTAATTAATTATTAATTACATACAGGATGTTTCAAAAATATATATACGTCAATTTTCGGTGGATACTGAAAGCTTGTAGGTATGTATGTATGTACATATGAAAAGATTACTAGAAGTTACATTCTAATTTTATAAGAGTTCCAAGAGTTTTTAACTATACGGAACCGTAATTTAGAAAGAAACCCCTTACACCAAATAATTCCTTGATCTGTTAATGCCTTTAATCGTTTTTATAAATAAAAAAAAATTTTTTGTCATAAATGGAAAGATCATGTATGAGTTTTATAAGAAAGCTCTTCTTTTTTCAAACGTAATATTTAAAAAATTATAGCAAATTAAAAATGAATTTTTAAACGTAGAACCGATAATGAGCCGACAATTTCCGAGCGCATACGTAACGTCATAATGGTAACTTAACTAAAAACACAATGTTTTTTTTATTTTGAGTTATTGTTGCTATGCAATTATTGTTTGCTGCAAATATTTTTTTGCACGATCGTGTATTTTCATGCATTTACCGATGCTGTTGACAATGCTGGTAAGTTACATTTCCCGAACGTTTTTTTATATCCATGGAAACCAAAAAATAACAGTGTGGTAAGTGAAATAGATGCGTGGTAAGTGAATAGGAGTGTGGTAAGTGAAATTAGCTCAAAAATGATTGTAATTATTTATTTATATTGAAATTAAAAGTACAATTTGAACAATTGGGAAAATATATCGATTAATATGAAAATTTTCACTAGTTTGCACATTATTATTATTATTATTGTTGGCATTAATCTTCTTATTTTATTGATATTTCAAAAGGTCGTTCAATCATTAAAATTTTCTGTGGTTTTCATAATCTTCTTTTCATTTTACGAGAATAAATTTGCAGCCAAAAATAAAATGCTTCATCAATTTCATTATTCTCACTAATATTATAGTTTAATAAACTATTTTCGTCAATTTTTTTAATAGAAAATTCAAAAAAGATGTTCACGCCGCGTATTTGGAAAATATACCCGTATTCAGAGCTCAATGTATCTGAATTCGGGTATACATTCAATGTTTAAAAAGCATAGTTCGATACTTGAAAATATACCCATTAAAAGCGCTGAGCTCGGGTATATTTTCAAACTCAATATTTAATAAGAATAGTATGAAAAACATACCCACTTTTAATTTATTGGTAAATAAATGGTTCAATCAAGTAGTTAAGGAAAAACAGCACTGTAACGCCGCAAAAAATTGACAATTTTAGTGAATTTTTTTTGCAAATGTGAGTGAATACCTGTATGAGGGTCGAATGAAAAAGACTAATGAGTATCCATTTGTTCATATAAAATTGTATAAAATAATATTAAATATTTGCAAACTTGATAATGCAAATACACCTAAAAAAATTGCAAATTATACCAACGATATTGCAATGATGAATCTTTCAAATTAAAAGAAGAAAAATTATTAAAGTACATAATTGTAGCTATCGTTATGCATAACGATTCAAAAATTTTTCGATTCAAAAATTCTCGAAAATTGCAAAAACTCGACCCTGCGGGTCTCGTTTTTGCAACATTTTCTCGATCAGTAAACGCAACTTACCGAACTTATATTGTAAAATACTATTGTATTGAATATCTTAACATAATGATCACAATGACGTCACAGGCATCGTGATCTTTTGTAGTGCTGCTTATAACCAAATGATATTTTCTTAATAGTTTATATGTTTAGTTAATTTCTTATTTATTATATAAGTAGATATTATTATTAAAAATTTTTTCGCATCCATTATTTATCAATATTATTTATGATATCTGTAGTATCGATATAATACAAACAAAAAATGATAATTATTTTTTATTCAAAAACCCAAAGTATTTTCATGTTTATGTTATTCGTAAATTTGACACCATCGAATTCTAGTCACTCTAAAAATACTCATATTCGATTCTTTTTTCGATGTGAATATTTTTTACAGACGTTGTAGTTGTATTGAATAACCGACATTTATAAATGTATTTCCTAATATTTACAGATACAATGAATTTAGTTTATAACGATAATGAAAGCCTTGCGAAAATCTTACCGCTATATTATCCGAGAATAGATCTTTTAAAAACGGAGAGTTTTGTTTGTAAAGGGGTTACAATTCAGTAATACAAATTCCCGTATCTTGGGTTGATTCCTGAAGTTTGTGCTACTTTTGAAATATGTGTCATGTATATTTTCTTCTTTTTGTAGATAATAGCTCTTTCTTTAGCTCCAGCAGTAAGCGTTGTTTGAGGACTAAGGAGGTGAACTTAAAAATTGAGACTATATTACAGTGGAGCTTCAGTAATGTTTACATCAGTTTTGTTAAGTGACGTCACTTTTTTCTCACTAAAGTTAAGAGGATTTTTATAGAAAAAGAAAGAAATAATATTATTACATTATACATTTTTGAGACAAAGATATTATAAATTCCATAAAAGGTATATGCGTATTAAGAAAAACAAGTACATATAGTATGATTTAAAGAAATTGGTTTGGATGTCATAAGAGTATTCAATTTTAAACTTTTCTCTATTGAATTTTAAAACTTCGTTTGTAACTTAAGGTTCATAAATGTTACTAATTATATTTATTGAAAGTGAAAAATTGAATAATATTAGAAAAACAAAGAGAAATAATATTAGTTATATACTTTTCATGACATAACTAAGATTGGTTTTAAGCTAAATTATGTAGCCATAAATTATATTGACCTTAAAATACAAAAACGTAATCAAATCAGTGGCGTTTTTTGATAAAAATATTTCGCTATACAAAAAGAATTCTAGAATGTTGAATTCTAGAATTTTTAAATTTTTTTTCAGATATATATAAAACGAGTGATCTGATTGAAAGCTACTTACTCAATTCAGTTATTCACTTACCAAAATACTTGAATACAAGGTACTTAATAACCAACTCGGAGATTTTGGTGAATCCAAAGCAAATCGTAGCTGCTTATATAGATTGAAAAATAGATACGGTACTTGTCAATTGTTCGTTCAAGGAACAAAAAAGACAATTTCTATAGCAGATACATCTATAATGAAGAACTTTCTAGCAGCAATATTATTAATGAGAATACATTAGTATAAAATCCAATTAATCCACTGGAATCCAAATTATTAAATAGTTTGCTCTTGTACGTCACCTATGACTTGAATTATTATTTAGTCCCGATCATGTATTAAACGACCACCACTGACCTCAATCTGCTTCACTAAAGTTAAGTTTCACTAAAGTTTACCAAATTTTCCTTAACTTTAGTGAAGCTCCACTGTAGTTCAAGAACTACAAAAAAAGCTTTTAATCCTACCAAAAAGCTTAACTGATATTTTTATTTTTAATGGGGGAAGGGGATTTGAATGGCGATAAGGACCGCATAAAAAATTCGCATAAAAAAAATATTTAAAAACTTCATAGATAGCTATAAAAAACATAGTTCGCTCCACATTGTAAAAAAAACCTACTATATGCGGAAAATTAAGATCCGGATAAAAACAGTTTCGTAGAAAATACATAACTCAAAACGCTCAAAACCTCAACGTTTGTCTCAGAAGTTGCTATTTTAAACAATACAAAGCATTAATTTACACATAAGAACATTTTATTTAAGTTTTATAATGTTAAGAATATTGCCATAAATACTAATGTTCAAGTTTCTTACTTATATTAGTCGAACTTTTCTTTCTCAGTACGCACTTTGATAGACATTTAAAAAATAAAAGAATCGCATAAAAAATAAGGTCGCAAAAAAAGAACGCATCGAAACAGTTTCTACTGTATATAGTATATAATATACAATTAACAACGTACATTTAAGGATCCAATCTTACGCTTCGTTATAACTAGAGTCGGCTATACATAATATGTTAACCGTTTCCAATATGACACGACCAATACAGTGTCCGGTTACGATCATAAAAATGCGATACAATTTTCTCCAATCAACATTTCAATTTTCAATTAGCCGATGCATTTTTTGCAATATGTAACTATTTTAAACATACGAGCGCATTGCCAACGAACGAAATAGCGCTTCTGAAAATGAATATGTCGATCTGAATCAAATGTCACCTTCAATGACGTATCTACTTGATTACAACCACAAGTACGGCACAGTAAATACAGCACGTTTTCGTTTAAACCTTAACTGGTCTACTGGGGTACAAATCCAATTTTAATTTATTTTTTCCAAAATAATTTTTTATAATCGCTATTACTGAACTGTAACCACCATGTATTCCCAAATTAGATTATGTACTTCCATTTGATGTGATTACCTTTTCTTTACAAACTTTTAATTTCGGTTATGAACGATTTCGTCTTTTTTGTACCCCAGTAGACTGATAATCTTATTTAAAATAATTAACCCAATTAAAGGTAGTTAATTAATTAATTAATTTTAATTTATGTGCAAAAACAGATCTAGGTAACTTAATTTTCTGAAATATTAAAAAACACAATTTTATTTTTAGCTTACGGCCGGTTTTATATTCATAATTTTAAAGGTTCTTCAACTAAAGCTACATTTAATTTAAAGTCGACTTTATTTTTAGAATTGTTTTTAAATGATCAGATCTGCTTACTTTTGTTAAAGGACTTTTAAGTGTTGCATGGATAAAACGAACTATGAATGATCGTAGCCAATCTTACTTTTAAAAAAAATAACTATAGAAACGAAAATATCAACATGATTGAATTTCAAAAAACACGCACATTACTCATTTCGTTACTGCCAGTGAGATTGGAATAGGAAACTAAATTATTTCTTTTTAAAAGAAATTTATCATAAATACAATGAATCATAAAAGAAATCGCGGGTAACCCAGAAATCGTTCAGCCAGTTTAACCCAAAAGCGATGTTTGATATTAATCCAAGCCGTAAAAATAATCAAAAATATTATTGAAAATAAGCAAACAAATAAAATTTTTATTTTATTTATTTAAGGTACGAATATTTTATAGAAAAATTATGCTTATAAACAAAATTCAATGATAATAATCAACAATAACAAATATGTTAAAGCCAACTTTAAGCAGTAAAAGTCGAGATAATTCTTACGTTAGTTTAAAGTCGACTTTTACACTAACGGGGCTTTAAATTTGATTGTAAAACAGTACCAAAAATAAAATCAGTTTTAAAATTGGCTTTAGTGTTAAAGTCGGCTTTAAATGTGAATGTAAAACTGGTCGTTATAATGTTTCATTTCTAATTTTTTTTTTTTTACTTTATTACTATTTTAATTCTAAGTTTATATGCCTAGATATTTCCACGAAAAGTATTTGATTAAATAAAATATATTATGATCTCAGGAAAATATTTTAGTATTTTTTGAATAATATTTTTCTATTTTCAAAACAGAGTAACCATTAATTTAAGAAAATAACTTTTGTACCCCAGTGGACTACTTATGTTTCAAAAAGTGAATAGACCAGTTAAGGATTAAAAAAAAACCGAACCACTACCTCCGATACATCCGAATCTATCCCTTTTCAGTACACTCGTTTGTATTAATCTACACCATATTGTGTATATTATCTACATACCGATTGTGCACGTTACTTCATCCATCCGACAAAGTCAGTTTTTTTTAGATAAAAATAGAGAATATTTAATGATTGAAAATTACACACTTTGATATTTCGCGCGTCTAGAATTATCGAACTCGTGGACCAAATTACTTTTAAATCAGATAATTTGAAATTGTGTACAAAAACAGTTCGTTCTGCTCGCCCAACGGCATTAATTTTTACATCATGAAACCTTAGCGTAGCAATGAATTTCCTCTCGCATAAAAATTATCTATGGTAGCACGTCAATTTTAAACTTTTTTTTAGGCCCTAAGATCAGATCCGGTTCTCTATCTGCGACCGGTCAGGAAATGTCCAGTCAATGGATGAATTCACAAGATATCGTGTTTTTTTCCCGTCAAGTATATTTTGAAGAATTTTGGTAATGGGAGAGGATTTAATGTGTGTCAAGGTCGCAGGATTTCGAAGACGAAGTCAGTCGGTTTTCTATTTGTTACATTTTTCTTTTTTTATTTGTCAGTTATATTTGGGGGGGGGGGGCATTAAAATAGAAAGATAAGCTTTTTATTCCGTCGTCGAAAATGGAAAAGTTGGCAAATCAGTACGAGACCCTAGAGGACAATTTTGACATCACGTTCATTTTTCCCAGATCTTACTATAGTATTTGAGTAATTATTTTGTCTCAGAAATCTGGCAGACGATTTCTTCAATTACTTCAGTTTAAACGTTTGTTTTGAACTTTTTCTGGAAGGTCAAGAAGCTAGGGGATACTTTTATCTAGTGTTCATTTGTTCCATTATTTCAATAGTATTTGAGTAAAATTTGATCGAGATCCAGCTAGTTGTTTATTCGGAACACTTTTTGGAGCCTCTCAACTTTACCAGATAATTTTAATCAATAAAAGGAAGCCTATAATAATAATGGACCAATAACCTTAAAAAAAGTTTAAATACACAGTAACCATCGATTAAATTTCGAAAAAGAGATGTGAAAAAGAGACATTATTGTTCTAAAACTAATATTAAGTTGTTTTTTTTTTTTTGTTTATTTTCATTAAAAGTAACTCAATACCTGTATAGACACAATCGATAAACTGTATTGGATTACGATCAAATTTAATTATAGAAAGGCAAACTAATACTCACAGAATATTTTATGCGTCTGATTTTATCAAAAATGAATTACATTTAGAACGAAATTATTTAGCAATTATTCGATTTTTGAAACAATAAGACACAATACTCCCATAATGTACTGTAGACCAAAATAATGATACCCTTTGAATAAAACAAAAACAAAACCCCAATGGTTATTTAAGTTTATCATTGAAACTAATCGTCCAAAATCTAAAGTGAAAATTTTTTTCAAAACAGTGAAACAGCAGTGAAAACATAACGCCCTGTTAAAGGTGTTAATTAAAAAACAAGGGATCGTTGCTTTGTCACTTTTCACAACAAAAATCGTATAAACACGAGTCGACATTCGGCCATTACGCCATCCTCAGGTGAAAAACACAACTAAAAACTATTCTTTTAGGCGAAGCTATTTATATTATAAAAATGAAGGGAATAATGTATTAGTGGGGGATGTTAGAGATAGAGGCAGATATAAGTATATCAAAACAAATGTAAGGGAAATCCCAAGTTAACAAATGTTTCGATAAAAGTAAAATTTTTTGTATTATTTGCATAGGTACCTACAACGAATTTTATTTTAAAAAGGTTAAGTGTAATCTCATTAAAATGAATGAAGTAAGTTGGGAAAAACACGACATTTATGACACGTGAAAACAGCGATGAACGTTAATTACAAGAAATAAACAATAAAATATACAGGTAACGGTCGGTGTTAAATTGTCAAAAATAGATATGTATTGATTTGCACGAAGAGTTAAACCCCCATCAGGTGGCTGCTTTTGTTAAACTAAAAGGATTGTTAAAAGGATGTAAAATCAGAATTATTGTGTAAGACCATTTGACTATAAATATTAATTGCCAGGAATCAATAATTTTTTTTTTTTTTAAACAGGTACCTGTCAGCTAAACTATTCAAAAACAAAATGTGAGATGTATTGTGTTATAAATTTAATAAAGGTGATTTGTTTAGATCTATTTGGTCATTTAAGAAGACGTGATTTGCGTATTTGTTCAATTTGTTAATTTCCAGGGATTCCAAAATGTTGAGTTTACGGCCTTTTTTACAAATATGTAATATTTTGGGTTGTTGATCCGGTTTTAACGAATGACGTGTTTCTAGTAGATGTATACCAAAGTTGGAAATGTGTTTCTGGGTGGTAATATGTTCCGTATATCTGGTTTCAAACGTTCGACCGGTCTGACCAATGTAACAAGCAGTACAATCCGAACAATCCAGACGATACACTCCACATTTCTTCATGGGGTCGGATTTTTCTTTGGCGTTATAAAGAAAACGACCAATAGTATGTGTGGAATGATAAGCGAGATATAGATCAAATTGTAAGAACATGTTGCCTATTTTTTGAAAGATATTTCCTAGATATGGGAGGGAAATATAATGTTTAGAGTCCGAATTAGTTTAAATAGTTGGATAGATTTGTTCTATGGCTAGACTTTTTTGTTTTTTATGGATTAGTTTTTGGATAATGTGCGGAGGAAAACCATTGTTAACTGCTATTTGTTGTATGATGGATAATTGCATATCTCGGTCTTTTGGAGATAACGGAATAGTGAAAGCTCTATGTAGCATAGATCGATAAGCTGCTATTTTTGAGAAAATAGAGTGAGTGAATAAGCGGGAATTGTAGCGTCTGAGAATGTAGGTTTGTGATAGATTTTATATGAAAATTTTGTGTCTGATCTATTAATAGTTATGTCTAGGAAATTGATGGAATTGTTCGATTCCATTTCTTTGATAAATTTAATTTGTTTATGAAGACTGTTGGGGCATTTTAAATACATAGTTGTCCAACTGTCTGTCTGTACCTTTGAAACTGACCAGGATGTCATCTACATATCGAAACCAGAAAATGATATGATTTTGTGAAAGTGGGTTATTTATAATAGAATGTTCCAAGTTATCCGTGAAGATGTCCGCCAGAAGGGGGCTGAGGAGGTATTAATTTTAAAGTTTAGAGCCAATGCGCATCTCATTTTCATAAACGAAGCAATTTTTGTCAATGTAATTTTAGACCAAGAGCTTGGTTAAAATTTTGATAAAAACTTGTATACATATGAAATATATGCCGACGACCTGATAAGGATCTGTCGTTTCTTCAAAATTTTCAAATTGTTTTTGATGGTTTTCTGTAAATATCTCCAAAAATATTAACATTTCAACGAAAATCTAAGGTACCTAAGTGTTTAAGTGTTTTTACAAGAACTTAGATACTTAAATATCTCAAAAATAATACATTTTACGAGGAAAATTAATTGAACTTTTTCTGTAGTAAAATTTTCAATAAATGTCGTAATAACCTTTTAATTAAAAAATAAGTATTTTCTCAAGTATTTGTAAAAAGTTAGGAACCACTTCCTATCAGAGTCGCCGAAAAAAATGGCGGACTCCGAGGATAAACCAGATTTTTCAAAAATTGTTCTCCAAAATAATATAAGTGACGAGCAAAAAAAAAAAAGAAACCTTCTTTACTCTTCCTTCGGCTCCTTCAAGCTCGGAGCTACAATCCCGGCTGAACCTCTCTCTGGCCGGCCCAAATTCTTGTCGAAACGTGTTTGTTCAAGCAGGTTGCCGACAGATGTTTAAAACATACATAATGTGTTTTTATACAAATTAATAAGCAGCAGAAAAGTCTTTCGAATAAAATGCATGCTAGCTCTTGGTCTATATGTGTAGATATTTATCTATTAGTAAATAAAATTCCAGAAAATGTATAAGAAGTTAACTGCATCTACTTCCAGCTCAAGTAATATTAAACATTTCAGTACATATAAAGATAATCAAATATTAAAATGCCTAAACTTATTTGATTTTTTTTTTTTACTAAGTAGTGGAAAACAAAAAAGATTAAATTTCCGTGTTTTTTTTTCTCTCATACCAAAATGTCCAGAAGTTCATGTACCAACTTTATAAAATGAATGAAATTGAACAGTGGCGAACGAACCAATAAACTTGTGATCAAATATGATCACTTTTGAAGTATTAAAAATTTTGCCCCTACAATATGAAAATTCTCACGGGCATTTTACGTTTTAGAGCTTCCTGAATGATTCTGGTTTCGTGTACATCTGTTGATCTGTCTGTCTACCCGTCAGTGTGTCTGAAATTCACAACAAGTGGTATGTATAACTTCTGAACTATTTTATCGTTTTTGATAAAATTTAAAAAAAAATGCGGTTTGATTTCTTGAATGATGAAAGTATTTAGGGGTTAGGCGATGTAAGGTCCCCTATAAATTTCATTACCCAATACGAGTACTGATAGTTACTGTGCATGGGCAAGCATTAAATATGTTAACACATTTTATTTTACTTAAATTTGTTGTAAATATTTGACGTAGTTTCTATGGTTATGTATGGCATACAGCCGATTAGAAAAAGTCAAAAAACAGTTCAAAGTATTAAGATGCAGTTTAAGCACAAAATAACTTTAAAAATTGGATAAAATTCTGATACGGTTACGAGGAATCTATGTACCACGCCTCTCTGACAATGTCTCTCTCTCTCTCTCATCGGTTTAAACGATATAGACATTAATTCTTATAAACAAACTATTTACGAAAGCGCTGAAACCATGTCGATTAGCCCACCGCCTGTTATCTTACGATAAATTATAGCAACTGATGAAATCTTCAATTTTCATTTTTTCTCTTAAATTTTTTATACCATCTCTAAACATTACTAAGTAAATTGTAAAAAATGGATAGTAAAAATACTATTTATTTCTGTATTTATTTTTATTTAATCTGAAAAAAACGGCCAAATATTTACATTTCTAGACTAGAATATTGCCTTAAATAAACTGAATGAATGTTTTCTTTAAGCCGTTTTGACAAATCAAAAATTGAAAAACGCCACTTGATTCAAGACACCCCGAATCACATTAATAAACATAGGTACTAAAGCTTTCGGCTTTTCTCTATTTATTTGACTGGCTTTAAATTTCAATACGAAAACGAAATCGAAAACTGGTTTTGTAATTTTATCTTTTTTTTTCTTTATTTCGTTCCTTTATTCACCATCTTTTCCAATTTATTTTTTTTTTTTTACTTGACCACCCTACGTCACCCCATCGCATCGCTATATACTTTCCCCTACCACTGTGTATATTTCTTTGTTTGTATACGTATGTGTACGTGTTGTTACTTAAACTTATTAAATGTTGAACAAAAAGCTACTTACTTGTGTCGTTTCCCGTTCCCATGGCTCGTAACGATTGTTAAAGGCACGCGGGCCGTGCCATTGTTGCATTGTCAGACTGGGATCTTCATTTAACTGTATACCGGCAGCTGGTACTTTTTGCTAGAAATGTGAAAACAATCTCATAAACAAAAAAGTTAGAGTAGAAGAAGTAATAATTGTAAAGAGGGTAGCTTTTTTCGGTGCTATTATAAGCATAGGGTAATTTCGGGATGGAAGCACCACTTTTCTTTCATTATTTTTAGGGAAAAAAATGAAATTTTTTCTTTCATAAAATATTAGCAAAACATCTCATCATACTCCTTTTTCAGAGAGATATTCAAAGTCTCTGAAGCTTTAGCCTCTGAACATAAAACACGCTCGAGTGTGTATAATAGCATTTGTGGCTTATTCGCATGATTACATCACATGTATATCCATATTACTACTAAATGGTGCTTCTTTCCTGAAATTACCCTATTTATATTAATTTGTATGTTCAGTTGCACGAATTCTCAACAACGTGTCAACCAAAAAGTTGTTTATTGTCCACCTTCTCTATCTTACTTGTAAACAATTCATTTTGTATTTTCTGTTTCTTGTTGTGTTTGACTTAATAGTACTTAACGATACTGACTAAGAGTCAAGGTTAAAAAGTTTTCTTTTTGTATATGTATCGAAAAATTTTCTCTTTATAATAAGAAATTACGTAGAAAATAAAATTTAGACAATGTTTTAGTTTAACAAAAAGTAGACGTTAAAATGTAATATAATTTTTTTTTTATAATCCTATTAAAAACTCAAAGAAACGTCATGATTATTTTGGTAAAGGCCACAATAAAAAAATGGTGGTTTTTTTTCCAATGGGCAACAAGCAAAATAATGTTTGTTTCTTATAGTTTTTGATATAGAGAATTAGAAAACTAGTAATGGACAAAAATCGGTCACATTTACATTCTTTTCAAGATAAAATTCCTCAACGTTGCAAACAAAGTAACATTAATGTGGCATTTAGCATTAATTAAAGTAGGGTTGACCGGGGTAATTGTGAATTGGGGCAATTGTGAACGACGCCTATTGTTAAAAATCAACTCTTAGTATGTTTTTCTGTCCTTTCTTAATATGCTATTAAAATTTCATAACAATTCTCCAAGTATTAGTATCTTTTTTTTCTATTTTGAAAAAACCCTTCTAAAATTTTGTGAATCTTACTTCGACCAATCCTCAAAAAAAATTTTTTTAAATACATTTTATTTTTTTAAAAGGTAAAAATGGTTAGAAGTACTTCTAAAGAAGTAATCTAAAACCTGAGAGAGTTCTTTATTGACTGCTAAAGAAATTGGACAATTTATTTCCAATTCACAATTACCCCATGATTTTAAAATTCTGGGGTAATTGTGAACGTCATTCACAAATGCCCCCATTCGGTCACAAATTTCAGTAGTGTCCTTTTCGGAGTTGAAAATGTTGATGAAGATGGTGGTGACATTATTGTACAAGTTTCCGTTGTACAAACAATCCAAAAAAAAAATAAAAAATTGTGTAAAGAGCGATATGTTTTGTGTATCAATCTACGAAATCTTTGCTGTTCTCCCTTACCCAATAACAACTTACAAAAATTGAAAAATTACTTTTTTCACAAAACAGGATTAACACAAAACAATTTTTTTTTTCGTTTACAGTATTAGACCGAATAAATTGTTTTTTATTCATGTAAACTAAATGTATTTCCTTGAAAAAGTCTTATTTTCCTTGTTTTTGTGTGAAAATCATGTAATTTTTTTGATTTTTTATATGATAAAATGGCAAAATAGCATCAAAATATCATTTTTAGCTTGTAATAATTTTGTTCCTACAATTTTTGTTATTTTTATTTAACCTTGATTTTTTGTACCAATTTGAGGTATGCGTAACTTGCATTAAACAAAGAGAAACTGTGACCGCTAAAGTACGATGAAAAATTTGAAAGTGGGGTAAATGTGAAGAATTTAATTTGGGCTTTACTTTGATGTACCTCACTTCTCTTGTAATCCATTCTAAATAATTTTTCTGATGGCATTCACTTTTACCCCGAAATTCATAAGATTTGCAACACCGCACCGGCGAAATGTGAATGGCTTATAAAATTTTTGTTTTTCATAGAATTTGCTCAAAATTTGTGTGGTGCATCCTGAATAATGTAGACTTAAAAATAAGTCAACCATAATGTGATATATAATATAAAGAATACTTAAAACAACGCTTTTATCTCAATTCATGAAAATCCATTCACATTCCCCGGTCAACCCTATAATATATTGATACTTACAATTTCATCTTTACTGTTGTGGCCGACACTACCCAGACAAAATTTCTTCTGAAATACAATCAAAACGACGGCACCAGCGAAAAATATTGAAAATATAATTGTAACCGTCACTATGACCGTTGTAAAATCAGTATTTCGTATTTCCGCCGGTGACGCTAATATTGTCAAATTATTTTCATTCTGCGGCGGACTGGTGGGTGATGGTAAATACGTTGGCGATGATGTCAGCGATGTTGAATTTTTCACCGGCTTCATTGACAGTTGTTTTTCATTTTCAACAATATTTTCATGGATATCAGTGTCGTCGGAAGGATCAACATTCAGCGGCGTTGTTGGTGGTTGATTAACTGGTTGTTGTTTCTTTGCCTTCACGGGAGTTGCGGGCATACCATGAATTCGATAGTTGGGAGGAACATTTTGATAAATTGGGACTTGTGATCCGGAATTGATTTGCGGTATCTGACCGTTGAAATTTCCCAGGGGAATATGTGACATAATCCGTTTCATACCTTCAGCACCTCGGCCACGACCTGAGCCATTATTTATTTTCACGAAGACTTCAAATTTCGAATATAAATTCCCATCGTACGCTGTGATATAGAGACTCAAATTCTCACCCGCCTAAAAAATTTGAATTAATTAAAATTTGAGCGCCACAAAATTAAATGAAAAATAGTCTAAATGATTTTCCCAATAAAACATATGCCAAACTAAAGTTCATGACGTACAAATTGAAAATTTTTCTAAAATTTCTACAGTTTCTACAGATTCTACAGTTCAAACACATAAAATATTTCAACGTATTTCCTAAATAAAAAGAAAAAACAATCAATTATTAGATCAGTAGTAGAGCTGATAATTTTTTGGACGCGTTTGTGGTAGAAGCGACCTAAACCTCCTAAATTTTTGGGTTCATTTTTGTTGCAGAAAGGATGTTAAGTATTGTCTAATTCCTGGTGTGATGTAGTGATGGTAGAATATGGAAAATTACATTACTTATGAAGATCCAAGATAACTCTAAACCGACATAAATGCGTACTGGACAGGCATTCAATCAGGATTGGTTTGTGTCTCTTATCTGGCTTCACATTTCACACTTCAAAAAAAAAAAAAAAAAAAAAAATTGACCTTTTTCGAGACCGTAATAAATTTTATGACTTTTTTTGGTAAAAATATTTTATCCTTTTAAATTTTCAGTATTTTTAAATTGCGTTAAAAAAAAAAGTTTAAGTTCTATATCGATTTATATGTAACTTGACTAAAAATTAATATCTAAATAAAAATAATATTATAAATGTGAAAGTTTGGATGTTTAGATGTTTGAATTTGTTCAATGTTTAAATTTTATCCCGGTTGCAAGTTCTTGAGGGATACAAAAACAATTATTCAAACACACCCCAAAAAACAAAACTCAATTCGATGAAATTTGGTACACTGACATTATTTATCCTGAGTTAACAAATAGGATAATTTTATCCCGACTAAAGGTTCCTGTAGGATGACTGAACCGAATTCGATTAAATAAAATATAGAGACACTATTTACTATGAGCACATGTAGCTAGAATCTTAATAACACGTAGAAGAGTTTTATCCCGATTGAATGTTCCCAGGGGATGCAAAAGAAATTCCAAAATCATGTCCAAATAATTAAACAGAATTTGATAAAATTTTGTACACAGACATGATTAATCCTGAATTAACGCATAGGCTAATCTTATCCTGATTAAAGGTTCCTGTAGGATAACTGAATCGAATTTGATAAAATTTAATATACAAACGTTATTTACTATGAACACATATAGTAATAATTTTGAAATAGTTTTAGTCGGGATAGTTTAATCCCGATTGAAGGTTTCCGGGGGAAGAAGGGGAGACACAGGGGGGGGGGGGCTTAATTCAATGCGGGTGAAGCCGCGGGTCAGACTTAGTTATATTATAAAAATGTGTTGAAATGATTATGGAAATTCATAGTGAATGCAATAGCAATAATAATACATAGGATAGTTTTATCCCAATTGAAGGTTTCCGGTGGAAACAAAATCAACTGCTAAATCACATCCAACTAACTAAATCGAAGTCGATGAAATTTATAGTACACACAGAGACACTATTTACCCTGATCTAACACATGGTGTAATCTTATCCCGATTAAATGTTCCTGTGGGATTCAATATTATTTAATTATAATAACAGCAAAAAATCAGAGATCCTTTGATTCTTTGAAAATTTGAAAAACTTGTTGTGCGATTTTAAACCATTTTTGAACAATTTACATAGCCATATTTTCAAAACGGGGGTGGGGCAGAATTTAATTAATAATATTTGATATTTTCGTAATTATATAGTTAATTTAATTCCCAAAGAATGAATGTAGTAATTATTTACTGTCCTATAACTGGATTAAAATTGGATATTTCCGCTATATTCAAATTCTCAGAAAAATATTACCTGAAACTATACATATATACTTAGTTTTTAGGGATTTGCAATTGTCTGTAATAATTACCTACAGTGTGGACTTGAAAATTTCGGACGTAAAAAAAACATATGAATTGCATCCCGCGGTCACAGGGTACATTTGTCCTCACTGAAGAGGAGAAGCATGATTCCTAACTCAGAAGAATTGTTTTATAATTATATAGAAGCAATAAAATACTTTTTTCCACAATAAAATTTCCTCGTCTGTCTGTCTGTTTGTTTGCCCCGTCTGTCTGTCATGTCTTACCGTGTGTCTTGTCTGTATGTCAGTCCTGTCCTATTAACTGGCTGTATGTTCTGTGTCTGTCTGTCCGTTTATTCCTACAGTCTGTCTGTCAGTCATTCCTGTTTGCTTGTTCGTCTGTCTGTATTTTAATTTTATTCTGTCTGTCTGGCTGTCTTTTTTGTCTGCCCGTCAAATCCTGTCTGCCTGTTTATCCTGTCTGTCTTGTATAATAGTCCTGTCTGTCCGTCTACCAGTCCTGTCTGTCTGTTAATCGGTCTTGTCTGTTTGTCAGTCTGTCCCATCTGTCTGTCTACTAGTCCTTTGTCTGTCAATGTCTGTATATGCATTTTCTCCTATTTGTATGTTTGTGTTTTCTGTCTTTTTGTCCGTCTGTCCATTAGTCTACCCAGTCTGTCTGTCTGTTTGTATTCCTCCCTGCTTATTTGTTTGCCTTCTGTCATCTGTCCTCTATAAATTAACACACTTGGCGGATTTTCATACTTGACAAGGTCTTTTAAAGGCCGCTTTTGGTAAGTGGAATAATTATTCTGTGTAATAATTTTCAGTAATTTTTTCATTTACCTTTAGTGGCTTTTAAAAATAATAACATGCTGTATGAAAATTAGGTCCCGTGCATGCACACAAAGTTATATGTATAATTAACCCTTAACTACTGACGTGTAATTTTGTTACGTTGCTACAGACGTACGTATTGTGACGTAACATATGTAACATCAAAGTATGTTATGAAAAAGAAAATTATTTTAAATTATTAACTGTTATGGAAATCATTACGCTATAAAAATTATCATAAATTATTTACTTAGTTTACTCATCATAGTTAATTCAATTTCAAATAAGAAAAAAATATTTATTAAAATTATTAAATTTACCTAATAAAATTACTGCTATGTCAGAAAAATCAGCCGATAAAATAAAGTTCACAATCTAATTGGCATTTTGAAATTCCCAACTTTAATGCAAGCAATATCAAGGATCTATGATTTTTTGCTTCGTCACATATAAATCCATATTGAACTAAAACTTTTTTTTAACTTAATTTAAAAATATTGAAAAATTTAAAAGGATAAAATATTTTTACCAAAAAAAGTCATAAAATTTATTACGGTCTCAAAAAAGGTCAATTTTTTTTTTTATTGAAGTGTGAAATGTGAAGCCAGATAAGAGACTGAAGCCATTTATTATATTTGTTACTATGGGATTTAATTACGTAATTATTTGGTTCCCTATAATACATCTTTTAAAGTTTCCGGTGTATAAAGATATCCGAAATAATTCTAGTTCAAACTTCTCAGCAAAATAAGGCAGCATTTCCTCTACTTTGAATTGCTTTTGAATTTTCGAGATTTTTGTTACTTATATTTCCGAAAGTTACCGACACAGCTTAGTCAAAACAATTTTAATTACGTTTTCTTATCAAACTTTTTGAATCCACGATTACAAAGTTACAGGCGAGGAACTCACTTTAGAACTCAATATTCTATAAACGCGGCTAAAAATAAAAAGTTTTACCTAAAAGAAATCTCAGTTTCATTTCTCGCGCCCATTCTAACGATATCAGTATTAATAACAGTACGTAGGAAAAAAATTATCATCCCCACTTTTCAATGCGACGAAAAAAAAATTTTCGACGAACTATGATGGATGTGATCCTGTGTTTTTGACTACGAAGCCCTAATACACATAATTTAATAATTTCTTAAAATTTAATTTATAAACTTGGGAGTATTCGTCATGAACATAATATTCGCTAACGAATCAATTTAGAAACATGTTTAGCCCACGTTGGCAAATCTCATCTTTATCACGAAGTAGATACTTACACGATCTTTAAGGGATTCATTAACAAATATTTCCCCGGTGGTATTGTCAATTCGAAACGGTAACGGTCGCAGAGTATCGTTACCGTTTAGTGAAATTGGCTCGAGACCAAATTCAATACTGGAATCGTCATTTGTATTTTCAACTTCCGCCTTTATAATCATCGTGCCAATTTCGGTCGTTGATGGTATCTGCCAATTTCGTTCCATTGCTCGTATAGTTGGCGGCACATGCGGAAACGACCATGCTGATGCGGGTGTTACTAGAACAAATAGAAATAAGAGAAATTAAAACATAGTTGGGAAAATAATTAAAGAAAATTTCTAATAAAGTATAATATATAATAATATGTAATATTCGATATTCGACGAGGTTTTATAAAGAAGAAATATGACAATAGTAACAAAAAAAATTTTATACTTTATAAGCAGGAGCGGATCTAGCTTTATTGGAATTTTTTTGATAGTAAGCCTATAAGAACATTTGCAGAAGAATTAAGGTAATAGTTGAAAATCCCCGACAAAAGTAGAATTTGTCTCCGTTGAACTGTTGGCGATTTTATAAGGTAGGGTAAAAGCCCCCTTTGTGGAACGGTATCTAATACCGGAACAGTTTTGACATTTACATATTTATTTCTTTAATTAAGTAAGGAAACTTTAAACGCGAGGTGAATTTAAATTGAAAAACAACCTTTCTATTAATAATAATTTTTGTTATCAGACGTTTCTTTCAGAAGTAACAGAATATATAAATGTTCATAATTAGATACCGTTTTACAAAGGGGGCTTTTACCCTACTGCAAAATGAAAATTTTGCAATTCTTTCAAATCAAACTTTATGGAAATGATTTGAATTAGGTAGGACGATTAGTTGAATTAAGGTAATTTCGGTGTAAACCTTCCATTTGTGTTATTAAAATGATAAACTTCTTTTTAGAAATATGACTAATTTAACCGAAATATTTTTGCTAATGGTTTTATATACTTGGTACAGTCGATCCTTTTTTTGTGCGGCGGACGGGACTGCATAAAAAAAATCGCATAAAAGATATATATTCAAAAATATCATAAATAGCTATAAAAAGTATAGTTCGATCCAGATTGTACAAAAACTTTTTTTATGCGGTTGATTGGGACCGCATAAAAAAAGTTTCAACGAAAAAACGTCACTCAAAACGCTCAAAACTTAGAAATTTCCTTAGAAGTTGCTTCTGTGAACAAGATAAAGCCTTAATTTACACGTAGGAACATTTTATTTTCTTTTTATAATATTATGAAAATTTTGAAAAATACATGTGTAAAAAAATTAAATGATGCAATAATTTATATTCCTATGCAATGTACTGATTAAATGCTTAAAAGTCGTTAAATAGTATTTTTATCAAAGAAAGTTATTATAGTAATTGTTTAAGTTTCTTACTGTCTCGTGATTTTGATTCACATTATGCATTTTAATTATTGTATTGATGAAAATAAAAAAAAAAAAAAAAAAACGTTTTCGAAAATCTATAATTCACTTCTAATTTCATCATACTATCATTTCGTTGACGACTTATAAGGCCTTGAAAAAATTTAACAAACTTAATGTCGTTATCAATTTTAAAAATTGCATTTTTCTTAAATCAAACATGTTGGAAATGATCTAGATTAGAATCAGTGACTGAATTAGCGTAATTTCAGTATGAACTTTCCATTTTTGTTATCAAAATAAGGGAATTCTTTCTCATAATATGAGTAATTGGATGGAAGCCCTTGTTCTAGTAGTTCTGCGTACTTAATTTTAGCAAAATGAAAACATATTTTTTATTGACATATTTTTTATTGACTCGTATTATTTTATTGACAGTTTTTATGGCGTTCAAAAAGATTATTTTTCTCAAATCAAACTTTATGGATGTGATTTGAATTAGGATGATTGGTTGAAACAGGACAGTTTCAGTGTGAACTTTTCATTTTTGCTATCAAATTAATAAAATTCTTTATAGAAATATAACTGCTTCAGCAGAAGTATTATTTGCAGTGATTCCAGATTATTAATTTTAGTAACAGTGAAAAGAAAAATTTCAAAAACCTCATACTATATAGGGTAATGATTAATAACATTCCATTGTATGACCATTTAATGACCGAACTAATTTAACAATGTTCCACATTCATTCAGTGTGCGAGATACTTGCAAATATTTCCAATGAAACTGAACCATTTTATTTTAATAATCATCAACAACCACCAAAAATTCACACATCATTTATTATCCGACGACCGCGTCAGGAATGAAATTATTTATTTAAATGATCCCACACACCGACAATTCTACTGTTTCAGCACTCTATTGGCAAAGCTAACAATCCAATATGTGGTATCAATTTCGTCACGCCATATTATGCCATATTAACGAACAAATGTACAGAAACTAATCAGTCATATGTTTGTATATATGTATAAGTATGCAAAATATGTATATACCATATAGGAAAAAAATTTGTTGTGTAGTAAAATAAACAGAGAAAGAAAATACTAACACTTAACACACTAGTATTCTCATACTCAGTCGTTGTTGACATCAAACAACACTTGTTTCAATTGTTTTTAAGATACAACACTGTACATTAAAAGTTGTAAAGAGTGACATAACAGCCATGACAAAATTTTACAAGGGTTCCGATATTTTCACTACGAAACCGTAACAGTTATGCCGCGTGTGTTTAAAACTCCACAATCGCAAGAATACAGTCGATACAAAATAATCAACTGACTCCGACTTGATTGAGTAAGTTAATAAAATAAGTTCTGAACTGAACAAAATACTTTCAAAGTAAGCGATGTTTTACATACACGACAACGTGTAAAGAGCCACAACTTACCACAGTTTTATTAAACTTTCCACTGTATGTATATTCTATTAAAATCTTACAATATAATGTCTATTGTAAATTTCATTTTAGTTGTAGATAAAATATAATAAGTTATTCAGATGTAAGGCATATTACACACTCTCACAACTACGCGCTCGCTGTAATGTGTAACTTACAAGATTAATTACGTAATATTATTTAAGAATATTATGGTTGAAAATTTATAGCTTACTAATATTTATTAAATATAATCTTTTTCATTTTTAAAATAAAATTTTTTATAAAAAAATTAACATTTCTATTTCTTAGCGAATTTCCAAAACCGGAAATTCAGCTTTTACGCCGTTCTCATGACGCAACCTGAGGCCGAGACTGTAACAGAAATATGTTTTGAAGTTATTATATATATAAGGTACCTAAGGCAATTAAGGCCCACCTAAGCAAAATATGCTTATTATTTATATATCTTATAAAATATCAAAAATATAGTATTTAATTATAAAAATTTACTTATTTATTGATAAAAATTTCTAAAAAAATTAATGAATTTGTAATTATACAAGTCAAAAATTTGATTCTAAAAAGTGTCTGCAATTGGGCCTTATTTCCGACTGGTGTAGAAAATAAGGCCCACCTATTACAACTGCCTGAAATAGTACATTTATTATTTTTTGTTTTAAATTAATTGGGGGATTTTAATTACTTTAAGAATAACTTGAACTTGAAAATACTTTAAGAATAACTTGAACTTATATATCAAAATATTTTGTTATTTTTACACGTTCAAAAAAGTTTCGAAAATCCTTGAATCCCGCTTGACTGCGTGACTCTAATTGAAAACAACAATAAAAAAATTACCTAAGTCATTATTTTTAATTTTTAATTTTTTTATCATATTTTTCGCATAAGTCAAGTACTAGGTGTTTGAATATATTAAGTCGAAATAAATAAATATTAAATCTAAGAGTTCTTCTTAGAATTCTGAACCTCCTTGCAACCTCTCTTTGATTGGCATGTCGAGTGACATAGCTTAAGGCTGATGCCAGTGCTTCCTCAGACCACAACGCTCTCTTCTTTTTATCAGCCATACTTCCAAACACTAAGGAATAAAAATAAAAATTCGACCAAACCAACTAAAACTGATCTGGCATCATTAAACAAATGCAACAAATAAATCAAAATTAAATGTACTTAGTTTTTTGTCCTTTTTCCTTTTTCCTTTTTGTTATTTTTATATTAGAGTAACTATAGTAATTTAAGGTTGTGCGTCTAATTTTGCTTCATTTGTTAATGACTTCAGACCTGTTTTAATTGATTTGACTTTATAGTGTTTGATTTTAATTGTGTTGGTAATAAAGCCCAAACAAAATTTGCATGGGCCTTATTATCAACATGTCAATATTTATGCTTATATACATTTTATATAAATACTTTAGAAATAAACTAAATTAATTGATGTAAAACTTAAAGAATATTAATTTTTCTCAATTTTGATAACAATTTGAAAGAAATCTACCTTTCAAAAATCATTAATATAACACTCACAATGTGCACAATTTTTATATCAACGAACGAAAATGTAACCTCCAAATTTGTTTGTTAAAATATGACATGAGTTTGTTACTCTGAGTAGCTCAACTTTTGTATCTGGTTTTGAAATGATTGAAAGTTCATTTTAAACTTGTTGATAAGTTAGAGAACTTTTTTTGGTAAGAAATATAGCTAATGGGCCTTATTACCCGCTGGGCCTTAAATGCCTTAGGTACCTTATATATATATATATATATATATATATATATATATATATATATATATATATATATATATATATATCCGACAAAAACAGATATCTGACGATATCTGCAAAAATGGCGCCAAGTATTTTGCGTTGATTGATATTTTAATTTTTTAAAAACAAAAATAATTGAAATCTATTGTTACGCCAAGTACAAATATAATTATAATAACTACGTTTAATACAGGTGTTATTTTAGTAATATAATCTTGAAAAAAATAGTAAAACAAATTTTCAGAATAAAAATTTTTGTTTTACTTGGCACAAATTTTCTCTTGCTATTAGTGAAAAATTAGAAAGGTTTCGTTTAATATTAATCAAAAGTTAAAAATTTGCGCCAAGTAAAACAAAAATTTTTATTCTGAAAATTTGTTTTACTATTTTTTTCAAGATTATATTACTAAAATAACACCTGTATTAAACGTAGTTATTATAATTATATTTGTACTTGGCGTAACAATAGATTTCAATTATTTTTGTTTTTAAAAAATTAAAATATCAATCAACGCAAAATACTTGGCGCCATTTTTGCAGATATCGTCAGATATCTGTTTTTGTCGGATTTCATTTATTTTTGTTTTCTGTTAGACAAAAAAGTACATCTAGGTAATTCTACTATTATACGACTGATTGAATTCCGGACAATGCATTTAAAAAATATGTTGTAGGTATTTATTTATAGAAAATTAGCGAAGCGATTCTGAAATCGGTCTATCATGCAGGCACCGCGGAAGTATTCCATGACAGGGGACAAACATTTTTGGTTACGCCATTCTTTCAATCTCCGGCACGACTTCCTCCGGTCAATTTACTGCAGTTAAAATACGAAACGGGGATGACTAGATCAATCAAATTATCAGTCAAATTATAAAAATATCTTACTTATTACAGGGTTAGCCCTCTCCAGAATTTTCGAAAAATAGATTTTTTCTTTTTTCAGTGGCCCCTAGGACCTCAAAAATGATATCCCAATAGATTATGGCCGGGAAAAATCTTTAAGTACTCGGTTTTCGAATGTTAGTACAAGGCTCAAAACTTCAAACGTTTTTAACTCAAAACTGCACTTTTTAAGGGGAACAAATTAAACGAGCATCTATTTAAACAAAATGCGAAATAACTAAGAGCATTTGAAAAACTATTGTAAAACAAAAGTACCAATAAATAAACTAAATGATCACTATTCTTTATTTTCGAGCAATAGTCTATATAAACTAGAATTAATATAATAGATTTTGTGCATTTATTAAAATAAATGTTACATAGATAATGAATTCTTGCTCTTAAAAAAATAAATAAGCATTACATGTGTTACATAAAATAAACATTCGTATATTTAAAAAATATTTTGTGCAATAAAAAATTTACAAATGCACTTTTATAACTTTACTACCATTATTTTATTCAAAATGATCCTTAAGAAAAACCACTTGCCCCATAAAATGACTAATGAGCATTAGATTCTACAAATACGTATTGTTTAGGTATATACATTGTACGCACTGTACTGTGACAGAATAAGTGGAATAAGATCTAAGAGTAAACAAAATAATGTGAATTTTATTTTGGTTGTTTCCATAGATACATATACAAAAAATTAATGAAATTAGAGATAGATTAAAAATTTTGTTCTTTTAATTTAAAATTTATATTCAATTTTATTTAAATCAGAAAAGAAAAAAGTCGTAGAAAAAATAGCGTATTCAACTCGCTTGCAATGGCTATTACTCACTCAGATGCATTACGACACTCGCCTCGCAAGCTCGGCTCGTGTCGCAATTTCATCTTCGTGAGTAATAGCTATCATTACCAGCTTGTTGAATAATATACTATTTTTTTAAATTACAGTATTTATTACGGTTAGTTCACTTTTTTCTAAGTTAACCTTGCCTACTTATATTAGTATTAAAATAATGCACGCCTACTTGTATTTAGAATAAAAATAATGCATTTAAAACACATTTAACAATACCACTGAATTCCGATGTAAAAATGGGAGAAGTGGGGGAAAAAGTAATGTGGAATCCATACAAGGCAATAGTTGGATACCAACTCAATACATGTACAAAATTTCAGCCCTCTAGGTTTACTCAGAGAGCCTTTAAGCGTGTTAAAAAAAAAAACAAAAATCAAGGAAATATTGGCGTAAAAATCGTTGGGGCAAGGGTTAAAAGTTGAAACCTCTAAAAAGCAGTGGCTGGCTATTAATTTAATCTATACACAAAATTTCAGCCCTCTAGGTTTATTTGAGGAGATTTTGACTACACGGAGAGAAAAATCCTATAGTTTTTGTAGAGAAAATTTCAGAAAAATTACTATGCTCCCCTATAATACGTGCGCGATCGACGACCAAAATAAAAAATATGTGCTAGCATGGTAAAATTTAATGTGGTGCTAACACAACTTTTATCACATTCTTATGCATGTATATTATAGTTTAATTCTTGTTGTCGTACTCTTTCATTTGCGCATCTGACTCGCGACCTTATATTGGTTGCACATAACCTGTAAAAACATGTATACAAAAATGATGGCCAACAATATAATTCTAATACATATACTAAAGATGGGTAAATAACAAAAATATGAATTAAACGATAACATCATCCTAAGAGAGTGTAAAAGCAACTGACAAGTGACAATAGCTGCATCAAGGTGCCTGATGCGAGCTGTCTGACAAAGTTTCTTCCACAGCCCACACCTATATGGTGCGCATGTAACCCATGACTCGCTGATTGAGGTACATTTCATTAGAGCGATCCCAACACAACCAACCGTTTTTTTTCTTTCTATTATTAACATGTTAGCATGGAAATTTTTTTAATAAACACAATTAAAAATTATTTTTTTGTCGGTAATGGAACTTTTTACTGTGCTGTTTTACAAATTTTACGGAGATAATATTACGAAAAGAACATTCCAACCTTTAAATTTTTTATGATTAATTATAATCTTTATATTTTTACCTTACAGAATTTAATATGTTCGTCCTTTACACGTCGATTGTAGTGCTGAGCACAATAATTTTTATAGGAATTTTCTCTCCGTGTAGAACGAAACTGTTAAAAAACAAGAAAAATCTTGTTCTTTTTGGTATAAAAATGGTGGGGGTAAGGGTTAAAAGTTCAGACCCCCAAGAGGCATCCCCTTGGTACCAACTCAATCCGAATACAAAGTTTCAGCGCTCTAGGTTTATTTGGGTGACCTGTGCGAGCGGTACAAACTTCGAAAACGTCGAAAAAGCATGATTGTAGCTTAAAAATGGTGGGGCTGGGGGTAAAATATTAAAACGTCCAAAAAGCAGACCCTAGGTACGAACTCTATCAACGTACCGAATTTCAACCCTCTACGTTAATTCTAAGGGCTGTGGGCGTGTTAGATCAAGCCAAACAAGGGGCAAAACTACTGTTATCATAGTATTCCAAGTGTAGCAGAAAAGTGATGTAAAATCCTCCCCACTTCGCATTGCTATGTTGTTTAGGTACACAGTGTTTGTAGTGGTGTTGGTTTGATGTTTGCTTCTGTGTGCGTATTCACACACACAACTACAAAACACAAAGTATTATCACACAGATCAACGTGTAGCTCAAGCAATAATGGTCTTACAACACATAACAATCGTAGTGTATTCGGTGACCTATACCTACTGACTAAATGCTTTAAGCTGTGACCGACCAACAAATGACACCAAGCGAGCTACACCTTTTTATTTTAGTTAGCTTCTAGTGTTCTATGCAGTCAAAACACTTTTTCCCTCTCTACTCCCTCCAAATCACGCTAAGAAGCTGAATTTTGGATATGTTGTAGATAATTGACCGAAACATTATTTCCAACCGGTTTGGAAAAGTTTTATTGTTTTGTTACCCCCACCACTCCCTTAAAGGTTGAGTCGGATCCAAAATTTGCCCAAAATTTGACCCCACTTTGATAGTATTGTTCTGCATCGGAATGAGCCCCACATACCAAATTTCAGCTCCCATAGGGGGGGGGGGGGGGGGCTACACATATCAACATATCAACAGGTAGCGGGGATATATATATATATATAATCAGACATTTTTCTTCTCCATAAGCGTGTTCTACGGGTCCGAAAACGGATAGCGCCCCTAGTCTCGCCTCGTCCCGTTCTTATCGTATAGGCTGTATAGGTCTAATTTTTTTGAAAGAAAAATTCGACTAAAAGCTATATGCTGTGGATCGGGATCGTATAAAAAAAAAATTTCATCGAAAATACATAACTCAAAAGCTTAAAACTTTACGATTTCCTTAGAAGTTGCTTTTCTAAACAAGATAAAGCATTAATTTACACGTGGGAACATTTTATTTCATTTTTATAATATTATAAAATTAACTATTGCCCAACTTACACCTATGTTCAACTAGCCCCGCTCTACCCTATATAAAATAATGAATAAATTGTATGCATCATGCATGCATGCATGCATTTGTAACCAACTACAGTTTTAAAAGTTCATAATCTAGTTTGCATTTTGAAATTTTCAACAAGTTCTAGTAGTCAAAGTAAGCAATTTAGTAAACATTTCAAAGATCTATGATTTTTTGCTGTTAATATAATTAAATAATATTGAATCCCACAGGAACATTTAATCGGGATAAGATTACCCAGTGAACACAGTTTTGTAACAATAACGTTAAAATTACAGAATCCAAAATAACACGTTATGTAATCTGAAAGTCACAGAAAACGCACATGTAACTTACAATTTCCCACTCAGTTACGTAACATTGTGACGTAACATTGTTACGTCTAGATTACAGAATTAAAAAATAGAATTTACTCAGAGATTCCATTTACCAGTCCTTTGAATCTTACACCTTCTTTTGTGAAATACATATTCAAAATTCCCTTTTTTGTTTCTTATTAACATTACATACACATATTACAAACTTATTGTCATATACACCTAAATTATTATTGATTTTTTTTTATTACTTCGTTGACTGTTGCGGGATTCGATCGATTAACCAAGCTGAGTGCTGAAGCATCTTTGAAATTATCGACAGTCTTAACCACTAGACCAAACTCATTTGGTTATAATCATCGTTATACAGTAATACATATCACAAAATACTAAATAAAGACTAACAAGAATTTTTACAACCGTTTTATTTTTAAATCAATAACAAAAAATTCTTTTTAATTTTAAGACGAAAACTCATTTAAGCGTTGAAAGTATTAAAATTAATGGCGAATTTTCTGAAAATTTTAGATGTAGGTAATCATCATAAGTACATTAGGGTAGTATTATAAAAATTGAAAGTAAAATAAAAAATATTGAAAAATATTTAAATTCGATTACTTTGTCTATTTCACGAATTAAAAACTATTTTTACTGAACGCGTTTTCAACCTTTCGGTCATCCTCAGAGGAGAAAGATGAAAATAATTAATGGAAATTTATAGGTAAGAAAGATATATAGGGGGGTGTAATATTATTGAATTGGGAAAAACCCATAAAATTTTTGTATCGAAACAACTAACTATACGTGTAAAGAAGAAAGCAATTAAACCAGTTTGTAGGTACCGATATGACAAAATTTTTATTTTTACCTAATAATATGGCTGTTCAGATAAATGACCTCTTTATGAAGACTAAAATAGGGGTGTCCAAAGTTATTGAAAGACTGAAGTGATTATATTCGTTCAGAAATTTATTTTTAATAGAGGAGAATTATTTAGATCATTTTGATCGTTTAAAACTTCTATTTGTGGGTCACTGTTTAATCTGTTAATTTCTAGAGCCTCTAAAAGATTCAATTTTAAACCATTATGGCAAACATGTAGAACTTTTGGTTTATGGTCTGTTTATAGTCTGTTGTTCTACATGTTTGCCATAATGGTTTAAAATTAACACCCCGGAAACCTTCAATCGAGACTAAACTATCCCGACTAAAACTATTTCAAAATTATTACTATGTGTGTTCATAGTAAATGTTTGTACCTATATTAAATTTTATGACATTCGATTCAGTCATCCTACAGGAACTTTTAATCAGGATAAGATTAGCTTATGCGTTAACTCAAGATTAATCATGTCTGTGTACCAAATTTAATCAAATTCGGTTTAATTGGACACGATTTTGAATTTCTTTTGCATCCCCCGGGGACATTCAATCGGGATAAAACTATTCTACGTGTTATTAAAATTCTTGCTGCATGTGCTCCTAGTAAATAGTGTCTATATTATATTTCATCGAATTCGGTTCAGTCATCCCACAGGAACCTTTAGTCGGGATAAGATTATCCTATTTGTTAACTCAGGATAAATAATGCCAGTGTACCAAATTTCATTGAATTGAGTTTTGTTTTTTGAGGTGTCTTTGAATAATTGTTTTTGTATCCCTCAAGAACTTGCAATCGGGATAAAATTTAGCCCATGTGTTAATATAGAGTATAAGGAGTGTGTATATAAAATTTTATCAAAATCGGTCCAACCGTTTCAGTGTGATTGAGAACAAACTTCCAAACATCTAAACATCCAAACTTTCACATTTATAATATTATTAAGATACTAGCCGTATACCCGATGGGATTTCCCATCGGCAACATCTTTTTATTAGGTAATCATTGCTCACTGCACACTTTTTAACAATGTTTTTCAAAACCCTAAATATCAATTTCCACGTTTCTAATTTTAAAAATGACGAACTTTCCATACGAAGTTTCATTTCCTGTTTTAACTCTTTAGGGAATGAATTTCCAGAAACGTTAACACAACTGACTTTTATTTATAAATAGAAGCCTAAATACCAGTCTTCATACATATCTTCTGTGCTAAATTTCGTCCTTCTAAACCCAACAGTTTAGGCTGTGCGTTGTCTGTCAATCATTGTATAATAGTATATTGTGCAATAAGTGCGGGAAATTGTCGATTGCCCACGAAAGCGAAGTTGAGCGCACGAACGTAGTGAGTGCGCTCATTAGCTTGAGTGGGGCAATCGACAATCCCGCACGAGTTGCACATACTAATTTTTATTACGAATTTCACATACTTTTTTCTATTATTATCACTATTTTGACATTTTCATTTCTTTTTAAAATAATATTTTTAAGTGTTCGTCTTTTTTTTCTGAATTAATTATCGTTTAAATTACGTTATTGATGGTTTCTATAGAAATAATTATGAAATATTTATTAAATGAAAAATTAAAAGGCGGCTTTGCGTGTTTTGATTAAATTTGGCGTGTTTTATTGTCAATTTGCGTGTGCAAAGTTACTTTCCACACGCAAAAAAGTATGCGGGAAGAGTACAGCGGGCAAATAGCTATTTTGCGTACAGAAATGTGTGCGCCAAGTTAGTACTTCTCCCGCATGAGTAATAAAAAATATTATTTATTTGAATAGTCATAGTAACAATTTTTATGTCACCGAAGGATGACATATTAATCTCGTTGTGTGATTATAGTGGGGGAAAACAATTATAGAGTTGTACAGGCATTTATTGAATAAACGCAAGAGGGCTGTATTCTCACTGTACTTACCATAAAAACTAAGATCCAAAATGGCGGCTAAAGCACAACCCCCACTATCCCGCCAATTTGGATTTCGACACACGGGATACTCCTAAACGTCTTCCGAAAAAAAAATTTCACAATAAATTTTGCAAACCAAATTATTAGTGCTGCACATCTCATATGTGTGTTAAAAATACAGACTCTTACTGACAACTGGATATGACTTTGACGAGGTGAGGTCTGTAATATCTGGACTTTTTCTCACATTAAATTGTTCAGATAAAAATTGTAGAGAATTTTACACTCTAACAATTTCTTAAAAGCTATTTTCAAGGTATAACGTATTTACGAGATATTAAAAAATATGGGATCCATCAAATTGTGGCGAGTTCTACATCGAAAGTTACAAAATTCATCGGAAAGTTTTTCGATTAAAACTGTTTTGTTCCAAATTTAATTTTCTATAATATTAGTTCTCACCATTTTCTTTGCTAGATGTACTGTTATTGAGATATTTAACAAAAACTAAGATCCAAGATGGCGCCTAAAGCACGACCCCCACTAGCCCGCCAATCTGGATTTACATATACATGGAATATTCCTAAACGTCTTCCGAAAAAAGAATTTCAGGAGAAAATTTTACAAGCCAAATTATTAGTGCTGCATATCTCATAAGTGTGTTAACAATACAGACTTACTGACAATTGCACGTGATTTTGACTTTTAGATGTCTACAGCTTATGAACTATTAGTTCTACGTAAAAAAGCTTTCAATAAAATTTGTAGAGAATTTTATGCTTAACAAGTTTTATACAAACTATTTTCAGGATATTTTCACATCTGAGGAGATATGAGACAAAAATCATTACAATGAATTTTCACAAAAATTTAATGTTCGATATCTCAAAAAATATTAATTTCACGGAAAAATGCTTCAAACAAAAATTGTAGGAAATTAAATTTTCGATTAGAAAGGTTCTTACTATTTTCCTTGTAAGATTGATCGTTTACGAGATATTGGCAATTATTTGAAAAAGACATTTTCCAATACGGCGGCTGAAGCACAACCTCCAAATGTTACACAATGTTTGTAGTGGTGTTGGTTTGATGTTTGCTTCTGTGTGCGTATTCACACACACAACTACAAAACACGTATTATCACACAGATCAACGTGTAGCTCAAGCAATAATGGTCTTACAACACATAACAATCGTAGTGTATTCGGTGACCTATACCTACTGACTAAATGCCTTAAGCTGTGACCAATGGATACTTATACACACAAAACATCCCTGAACAACCTCCAAAGGAAAATCTTGTATGTAAATTTTTGCATTTTGACAAGCTTTTTCTTGGTAAATTTACTGTAGTATAAAAAATACCCCTGTCGCAGCATCCTGCATAACATAGCGAATTTCCGTTTATAAAAGTTAGTTTTTCTTGGAAACTAGTTGACATAGCATAATAGTTTGAAGACCTTTTTTATGTGATTTTTTCTCCTCTTTCCAATAATGTAAAAAATTTTTACAAAAATTTTTAAATAAGAGGAAATTTTGGCAAAAAGTTAATTTTTTTCACATAAAATTACTAAAAAAGACATGTTCCAGGCGTCGTCCGACGGTTTTGGACTTCCAATATTTTCACCAAATTTCATAAACGTGAGACATTTCGTTCGAGAATTATCGCGCGGACACACACACACACACACACACACACACATATATATATATATATATATATATATATATATATATATATATATATATATATATATATATATATATATTTATATATATATATATATAAATTTTAGTAACTATTTTTTTCGGTTTCTAGGGACCTCAAAACAAATTTCTGCCATAGTCCCGGGCTCAAGTCGCGTCATGACAGTGGCTGTAATAGCTGAATTCCATTCGCTAAAACTGTCAACAGTTATGTACTTATTTGAAAAATATGTATATTAGAGGACAAATACATTCACACACATAGATATACGTATATGTACATTTTGTACTATATAAGGCGTTAAATTGGTTCCATATCAATATACCATCAATGACACAATATCTAGTAGTGTTTCTTAGCCTATAGGGTAGACGTACCTAAACTGGATCTATATTTTTTTTTAAATAATGATAAATTTATAAACTTTATATTAAGTTTCTTAGGATAATACAATTACGTATATGTTTTTTAAACCGAAGTTCCCTATTTTAATGGACTAGTTTCCAAAGGATATTAGTCCATAAAAATTGAGAACTTCGGTTTAAAAGAACTTATAAATAAGAAATTTATTTTCTATAAATGTGTACATGTTTGAAAGCAGATGATTTTATTAAAAGAATCCTCAATTTGATACATTATAAGCACTAACTGGTTTATTTCGGCTTTTTCAGATTATTTTGAATAATTTTGTAGATTTATATTATTAACATTAAATACGTCTATTTGAGGATTGTTCACTTTTTACGGCAAAAATTAAACCAATTCTTTCAAAGAAATTAAATTATTTTTTATTGATTGCCATCAATTAGTAGCACTCATGTTAGTATTCATATTATGCAACTAATAAACGTTAACTTTTTTTAGCGTAGGTCAATCTTAAGGTCAAGAATATCCAAAACTAGCAACATGACACATGTGACCGATTTAGGGAAAAAGTAGACAGGTTTATTAATCAGTCTTATAATTTAATTACTTATTTCAAGATTTCACTTGAATTGAACTACCTGGAAACGATTCTACAATAAAATTGATAAGTAATCCGTAGATCCTCTATTAATTGAAATATATAGTTGTTTATATAATTGATTTTGTATTTTAAAAGTACCAAAAGGCTTTACTGACCAACTTTTGGTACATTCATCCTATAAAGATTTTGTTTCAGGAATACATTTAGATGCAGACATATAAGTAGGTATGTATATCCACATACGTATATCTCACTATTGCAGTTATATACATACATACATACACATTATATGATTATACACATACAAAATAGTTGTAAACACACTAAAATTATAGAAAATAAATTGACTTTTTTTTTCTTATTTTCTCAAAAACTAGCAAACGTAGAATAAAAGTTTAAAGACCTTTTTTATGTAATTTTTTCCCGTCTTCGCAATGATGTAAAAAAATGTGGCAAAAACTTTTAAATTATAGCAAATTTTGGCCAAAAACTCATTTTCACGAAAAATGCTCAAAAAACCATGTTCCTGAGCTCCGACGTTTTTGGCTGAAGAACTCATCCAAGATTTTTGGACTTCCAACGTTGCCACCAAATTTCGTAAAACTAGCAGTTTTTCCTGAAGAGCTATCGTGCTGATACATAAATACATAAATACATATATACATATATATATATATATATATATATATATATATATATATATATATATATATAAATTTTAGTGAATGTTATTTTTGGGCTCCAGGGACCTCAAAACAAATTTCTGCCATATTTTCGGGCTGAACTTCGACTATGGCTTACACCATAATAGCTGAATTTCCAGAATTCTTTCTGGAAATTCGCTAAAAAAAGTATTCGATTTTTCAAATAATTTAAAAAAAATTGAATTTCTCGCAAAATTCGATTATTTTTTCTAAAATCGATTTTTTACAAATCGATTTATATTAAAAAGAGAAAAATCGATTTTTTTTACACCATGTCACATCCCTATTTATTACATAGCGTAAACAGTTTGTAAAGAATGTACATACAAAAACAGGCACATAATGTATCGCATATTATACACGTTATACACCATATACAGTATATTATTACGTATATTATGTATGCAATGTTACAATTTCAATTTTTTTGTATTATTTCCAGCGCTTGCCATTTTGTGTTTTCAAACAATAAATTTTTAAATAACATTCAGAATTTCAGCAAATTTATGGTTTTCAGCCATTTCACATCAGAAGAACTTTACACATTTCCCAGTTTTCACAGTGCAGAGCTTTTTTTTTCATGGTTTTTGAGAAACACAGATGTAGTTTATATTTCACAGCTTTATAACAATAAACTAGATAAACAAAAACATTACAAATTTATCAAAAAGTTAGTTTTATCCAGAATTCACAGTTTCACTAATCCAAAACACTATAATTAACACTGATAAAAATTAAAGTCGCAATCCAATTTATCTACGCTAACTTTATATTTGTTAATTCAACCAACTTTACACTTTACACAAAACAAATACCTAATAAATGACCTGTATCACGAATACAATTTACATATGAATCAGTATCAATAATTAAATAAAATGAAAATACTATTTTTTTAAAATTAGCCCTATATTTTCAATTTTATAATCATCAATTCATAACCTTTTTTTTGCACTGGATACACTACCATACATACTCTAACTAACTAACCTTAACAACAAACAAATATGTACATAAAAATTACACTTATTATTTCGTTGTTATTATGTTATTAACGAATACTTGATCACTTGAACAAAAAAAATTAAATTAAAACTAAAAATATTTTTTGTACCAATATAAAAACATAAAATAACCTCAATAAAATTCTATCAGCTGGTTGAAAGATTCAACCATATTTATAAAAAAAACACGTGGGTATCAAGGCGGGCATACGTCAAGTGTTTATTATACATCTCTGTTTTTCTTATGGTAATTATTGGAATTAAAGTGGTATAACTATTCTTTGCTCTCTTTTTGTCTTATTATTTATATACGAAATAAAAGGGAGATAATGAGTAAGGACCGTTTATTAGCAAAATGGACATATTCTTAATAAATTTATTTTGATAAATACTGTTAGAAATTTATAATAATTGGTAGGTAAACAAATTAAAATGTCGTCGAAATATGTATACCAAAGTAAAATTGACAAAATTTTCGTTTTCTCCAAATTACACTAACTGAAACTTTCTTCAATTGATGAGATACAAAATATATGTTTCTCTAGATATTAGGCCACGCAAATAACGAAATTTAATACAAGGGGGTGGAGCTTAGGAAAACTGTAAAATTATTTTCTTAAATATACAATTAAAAAACTTGTGAAAAGCATTAGCAGGATAATTAAGGTGTTATATTAACGTAACTAGCGACATTTCTGAATAAATTTTCCGATTTTTCGTCTAATTTAATGTTTAATTTTTAGTGAGGTTATGTGTAAAGATTTGATCCGTATAATATACGCTAGTTTCTTCTGTCTTTTACTTTCACAATTCTCTGTCTTTCGCAAAATTCTTGGCGACAGAAAACTATCGTATTCTTAGATATATATATATATATATATATATATATATATATATATATATATATATATATATATATATATATATATATATATATATTGTTACATTCTTGTACTTATTTTTAACTAAAACATTCAAATTTCTCTCAAATTTTAGTTTCTAAGATACATTACAATGTATCCCATTTTGCTGTGATTCGATTTACTCCAACATACGGTAATTTCATATCTGTCATTAAAAATTATTCACAGTAATTTTTTTTTATCTTAAGTTGGTAGACATTCAATTTACGTCAAATTTGGCGGTATTTGATCCGTATAAATTTGATTGCAGCTACAGATCTATCTTTCATTCCAATTTTATATTTCATATATTATATTTCTCGTAAGGACAATTCAGGTACGTAAATAAATTTTTGTTCCTTTATTGTAATTTAACTTTGTTTAATCATGGCTCATTGTGTTTTGCAATTTTTTTTTTTGTGGATTCTAACCTGTAAACTAAATCGACGATTGTGTGTTTAATTTTCATTGTATCTAAAAGTGAATTCTGTGTTCAGGCTCTCCCCTTTGGCCCCTTTTTGTTTTAAATTCAATGGGAAAAAGTTGAGTAATCTTCTACGTTAATTATGAACAAAATTTCCACATCCTGGTAACCAATCTTCAATGTTAGTGGTGATCAAAGTTTCTACATGCCGGAAAACAACTTCCAACGTTAAGCTTAAACAAGATTTCTACATGTCGATACACAATATTCTACGTTAATTACGAACTGATGTCTACATTAATGGACCCCAACGTGGATTTTCTTCATTTATTTTGAGTGTTCGCTATACAACTACCCGGCCTGAATTCATCAAGATGAGTAACTTTTTTCAATTTTTTGGGTAACGCTAACACGTGTTACAATACTTAAATCTATTCTATCTGTGATTGGGAAAACTTTTCTTTTGTTGCTATAACTTTTTCTTACTAACGTTTCATAATTAACTTACCGTACTTACTTTTAATTAATTTTGTGTTTTACTAAGTTCAGTAGTTTGTTAAATTTCATAAGATTACTAGTTCTAACAAGTTCACTAATTTTTCTATTCGCTTATTTATAATTTTCTTACTTAATTATTACAGGAGATGCTATGAGTTGTGATATCTTTTTATTATTATGTCAATTTTATCATTTTTTTTTTTTCTAACTTAAAATTTCTTATCTTTAAACAGCTTTTAGCAACTTCAGTCAAATAACTCTATTAATAACACTCTCTTGTTATTTAAATTGCCTACCTTTATCTTTTTATAATCTACCTTATATCTGTAACAATTGTATTTATCTATTACACGGTTCAATCATAATCCACGCAATAACTTAACGTATTTATTTCATCTATGAGCTAAGCCGGATGCAAAGATACTATGTATGAAATTAACAAATTTTAATATAAAATAAAATTAAAACTAAAACAAAAAAATGTACCTGAATTTAATTTTTAATAAATTGTGATCTATATCTGAAATTTTCAGTTTTTTTAATATTTACCTGCGCCAAATTTTTTGTTTATTTCAGCAGTTTTAATAAAAATTTATTTTTTAACTACCTTTTCGTAGTAAAATATATGGCGCTCCAACTACGGGCTCGAAATGATTGAACTGTCTTTTAGATTAATTATCTATTGTAAAACTTTTGTTTGTATTTTATAATAATATTGAATCTTTTCTAGGTAAGCCTTGAATTGTGAGCCTGGTTGTGTTTACGAGAAAAACCTGTATTGACTACGTATCTTTTCTACGTTTTGGTGATATTTTACGAAGATAGAATTTGAGTTTGGATTTTAACTAAGTAACAAATTATCTACATTTGAGTAAGTGATTTTTAATTTTTTCCTTATCTCTCCTCTCTGTTCCCTTATCTTGAAGTTTTTGATTATTTTGTCTATCTGTCTGTCTATACGTGACTGTTGAATTGACCAGTAGTACAATGGACGTACAAATTAGTTTCGCTGGTCTAAAAAGGGATGAACTCGCCTATGAACTTTTGCGTCATGGTAGAAACCCCACAGCTCTTACTGCCAGACAAATGACTGTATTGTTAAATTCCGGTTTAGAGTTGGATAATACTTTTGCACCCCCACTTGTTGGAGAAGTTGGCACTATACAGGCTAAATATTCACAGTTGTGTTCAGAAGTCCGTCTGTTTGTTGGTACGGAAGAATCGCTTGAGTACCAATACCTCTCTAACCGAATAGCACACTTTTTAAGGCGTATTGTCCTCATTAAAAATCATAGATATAGAGACGATAATACAGCTCCTCTTATTGAACAAGCCACGCTTCTTGAAAATTCTTTTATTGAGCTTGACTCGGAGTTACTAGAACGAACTAGACACATTACCGCTAATATTCCTATGGCGATTCAACCCGCCGTACAAACTTATAAACCACCTCCAGTTTATAAGTGGAATATTAAATTTAACGGTCAGGGCAACGTTCAAGAATTTATTGAACGTGTACATGAACTTGCGGAAGCACGACATGTTTCGCATTACGATCTATTCGTCTCAGCCGTTGATTTATTCGAGGGTAACGCTTTGAATTGGTATAGGGCTTCTAAAGCTGATTTTCAATCTTGGGATCAGTTACTGGATGCTTTACGTAGACATTACGGTCTATTCACTTCCGATGACGCCATCTGGAAGACAATCTACAGTGTAAAGCAGGGTTCTAACGAAAGAACAGTTGACTTATTTGTCAGATTGAAACAGCTATTTTCAAAATTGTCCGTACAACCTGACGAGGCGCGTAAAATTGATATCATTATTGCCGCCATGTCGAGAGACAATAGCTTACTTGTGTCTACTAGTTTGTGCGACACTTTAGATAAGCTATACACACTCTGTGCACAGCTTGATCGTGTCAAAGCGGAACATACTACGCCACGATCTCCTTTTAGTCAACCCTCTACGTCGAAAACATCTACTACCACCGTTCCTAATAAGTCTGTCCGTTTTGTATCGGCGCTAAAATGTTTTAACTGCCGCGAACAAGGCCATCACTTCTGTAATTGCAAAAAACCACAGAATCGGTACTGTTATCGTTGTGGCACCCCTAACGTTACTGTTAGGACATGTGCAAAATGTAACCCTTCTTTAAACAACGAGTAGGTTTCTGTTCGAATCATCGGAAACCTCTTTCCGTAAACAAACCGATTCGTTCCTTGAAGCGCGATTCCGATGAATGGAAATTATGGTTATCTACTGTTCGTAAATTTTGTGTTTCAACCGTACATACTAATAGTTGTATAAATTCGACGTATCCGTTTGTGTCGGTCAGTAAGGACTCCAGACCCTATGTCAGTCTGTCAATTTCTGGAAGAAAAGTCCTAGGTTTAATTGACACAGGTGCAACATTAACTGCCATTAATTCTAGATTTTATGAACAGATTAAACATAACCTTCCACCGTTGTGTCAAATCAGTCCCTTTACCCAAATTACCGTTGCAAATGGTTCGTCATGTAACATCAGAGGTAAAGCTTTTATTCCATACAAATTTCATGATCGTACTTACACCGTACCTACACTTGTAATTGACGGTCTGTCAAACGATCTCCTATTAGGAATCGATTTCATTAAGAAATTTGGTATCACCATCGACTCTGCCAGTAACACTTATCGGTTCACTAGTTCTGATATTTGTTCACTTGAGCAAGATCAGTCACTCACCGCTGATCAACAGCGTCAGCTGGATAATTTGATTAAAAGCTTCCCTCAGCCAAAAAATTTACCATGCACAACAGCTATCGTACACAAAATCGATACAGGAGACGCTCAGCCCATAAAACAACGGAATTACATAGTATCAAAACCCATTCATGACTTTATCGTCCAAGAAGTTCAACGTATGTTAACTTTAGACATTATTGAACCTGCGCAAAGTCCTTGGAATAATCCTATAGTAGTAGTTAATAAAAAATCTACTGACGGAAGTTCTAAATTTCGGTTCTGTTTAGACCTGCGCAAGCTTAACGCCTTAACTCGTAAAGATGCCTATCCCCTTCCATTTATGCACCAAATACTTGATCGTTTAGGAAACGCTTGTTGGTTCAGTACGCTCGACCTTAAATCCGCTTTTTGGCAGATCCCCTTAGAACATAGTAGCCGACCTAAATGTGCATTCTCTGTACCTGGAGTTGGACAATTCCAACCAAAACGTATGATGTTTGGTCTAACGAATGCGCCTGCTACTCAGCAACGTTTAGTGGATACAATTTTAGGACCTAGTCTGGAACCATATGTATTTGTATACCTTGACGATATAGTTGTAGCTAACTCCTCTTTTGATGAACACATCAAAACTCTACGCGAGGTGTTAACCCGGCTGAAAGCAGCCAATCTAACGCTTTCCTTAGACAAATGCAATTTTGCTAAACGCGAAATTAAATACCTTGGCTTTAAAATTAATTCATCTGGTATACAAGTCGATCCTGATAAGACTAGTGCAATTGCCACACATCCTGTACCTAGAACTGTAAAACAAGTCCGTTCATTCTTGGGCATAGTCTCGTGGTTCCGTCGCTGGATTCCACATTTCTCGGAACTTGCTGCTCCTCTACTCAAACTAACGAGGAAGAACAGCAAATGGAATTGGGACGACGCCACCCAAAAATCATTCGATACCCTAAAAAAATGTCTGCTATCACCACCTATACTTAGTTGCCCAGATCCGAATTTACCGTATACAATCCATTGTGATGCTTCAAACTTCGCACTTGGAAGTTGCCTAACTCAGCAAACCGCTGACGGTCAGGAGAAAGTAATTGCTTATGCATCCCGTGCTCTTACTAAAAACGAAGTCAATTTTTCCGTAACTGAAAAGGAATTACTTTCAATTTTGTGGTCCATTCACAAATTTCGTGGTTACGTTGAAGCTACACATTTTACTGTAGTTACAGACCATTTCGCGCTGAAGTGGTTACACAATCTGAAAAACCCTTCAGGTCGTTTGGCACGTTGGAGTTTGCAACTGCAATCATACAACTTTGACATAGTACACCGTAAAGGTTCATCTCACACCTTACCTGACGGCTTATCCCGAATACCTTCCGATATAAATCTTATTGAAGTCACTGACAATCATCACGATCGTTGGTACCGTAAAATGTTATATAAAGTTGAACGGTTTCCTGATAAATTTTCACACTGGAAAATTGAGAATGGCAATTTATATAAATTTTGTACACCGGTTAATCCGCTAAATATTGACGAAAGTCCATGGAAATTAGTACTACCTACTTCACTCCGTACAAATGCTCTAAGTGAATGCCACGATGATGTCACCTCCGGTCATTTTGGCGTTTACAAAACTTTATGCCGATTATCTCAATTTTATTACTGGCCTGGATTACGCACTGACGTTCTACGATATTGTAAATCTTGTCAGATTTGTGCCCAGCACAAAATAGAACGCAGATTACCAGCTGGACTTATGGGTAAAAGAGTAATCACAAAATCATGGTCCATTTTATGTACAGATATCGCCGGACCGTACCCACCATCTAAGAGTCAAAATCGTTACGTATTTTTATTATCAGGCCTTTTCTCGAAATTTACGCTTATCTTTCCCCTCCGTGAAGCAAATGCCAAAAATATACTGAAAATCTTTGATAAAGTGTTCCTTACATTTGGATTTTGCGACTCCATAATTTCTGACAACGCAAAACAGTATATTTCGGACGCAGTACTACAGTATTTTCAGGATCACAATGTACAAGTTCAGCTTTCTCCGAAATATCACCCTCAGAGCAATCCTGCTGAACGTTTTATACAAACCGCCAAGACCATGATTGCTTCCTATATTAAAGATAACCAAAGAGATTGGGATTTACATCTGGACTCTTTTAATTTTGCCATAAATTCCGCGGTACACCATACTACACGATTTTCGCCCGCATACCTTATGTTCGGTCGCGAACTTAAAATATTAGGTACTCCATCACCTCATGATCCTGTTACCGCTGACATAGACCTCAGTAATTATCCTGAACGCATCCGTAATCTATCTAATGCATGTCGTATCGTACGTGATCGTATTTCTAATTCCCAAAACCACAGCGCTACTAGATATAATTTACGTCATCGTTTTGCTAGCTTTAATGTAGGCGATTATGTTTGGAAGAGACATTTTCCACTATCTAGTGCTGGTGAATACTTTAGTTCCAAATTAGCACCTAAATTTGTCAAATGTCAGGTATCTAAGAAACTTTCTGACAACCGTTACGAACTCACATCTATCGACGGTAAAAATTTAGGCACCTATCACGTTTCGATGTTGAAACCGTTTGTCGAACGCCAACCATAAATTGCTAATTTATTTGTCCTTACTACTTGTCAGTTATATTCCAAGTTACCTTTCCTATTACGTTATATCTTATGTTCTCACTACCTTATCTCTTATCTTCCCATTACGTCTAAATCTTCTGTTTACCTTACGTAAATACACAATAACATATGTTAATTTTCGGTAACTACCTTTTATGAAACTTATCTCTATTCTATTTCCTGTAAGTTAATCTTCTTTATCATTCGTCCGTCTGTCTGTTATCGCTGTGCTACGACGGCGTAAGAATTATCGTAGCTAGTGCACAATGAACTTCGCATCTAGGGTGGTACAAGTCCAACAAAAAAGCGAAGGAATGACTTCTATCTAGTCATATATTAGTATTGTTTCACTTTGTCTGTCTGTTGTCTGTCAAATTTATCATTTATCTTTCTGTCCGTTCTGTCACCAAAATTAACTCATACCTAACTTTTTCTTTTAATGCCTCATCAAGTGAAACATAGTTTATCTACACCTGAAATTTCATTTCAGTATCCGTGGGCATTTTCATATTAATTTGTGTTACATATGTATTTACGTTAATATTTACCTCCTATCCACATTTTACGTTATCTCAAAAATTTATCTTATAACCATTTTCCCTTTAACTACCTTAAAATTACGTATGCCTATGCCTTTTAATTATCTTAAATTTACATTTACCTAACGTACCATACTGTAAAACCATATTTCCCAATACTCGGATAAATTCTATCTTTGTCTACAAATAAATTCCATCTCTGTCTAATAATAAATTCTATCTTTATCTATTTATAAATTCCGTCTCTGTAAATTATAAATTCTATCTTTGTTCATTTATAATTTAGTCTATAATTATCTTTCCATTTCGGTTGGGTCTCTCCCTAATTCGAAATGAGGGCCTTTAGTTAACATTTTTCGATGTTACTTTGGGCAAGACATGAAGTCGAAATCATGTCATTTAACTATTATTTATCTATATAATCGTACGTTACCTTCTCTTTTCTAAAATTTTCTTATTAGTATAATCATATTTAAGCTTAATATTTAGTTAGTAAGTATTCCCGTACCATCAAGCTACAACTTGATTCGGTTACGGAAGGTCTCTTTGTTAATGTAGAGTAACATTACATTGGGACATGACATTACTGACATAATGTCACTTTATTTAATTATTTATCTGCGTTTACCTTTTACATTTAATTAGTTACGTTTCTCTTTCTTATCTTATATTTCTTACCTTATATATCTTATATTACGTCTCTCTTTATTATCTCTCTTACTTTATATTACGTTTTCCCTCTAATTAACTTTAGTTAAGGCTAATTAGTATTTAATTTAATATTTCATTAATCCTACTTAGTTAGTAGCTTATTTTATAGAATTTAAATATTTAATTTAGTGCTACCATTTCGACAGGCAGTAGCTGCTTGTTCTAAATGAAGGTTCTGTGCTGACGTCACATGGCGTTGGTTTTGCACGAAAATTTAACAGAACATGGCATTGTGGGAGCAATGTCACTTAAATTATAAATATATTAAAATACATTATATCTACAGTTTTACAAAACTTACTTGTACGTTCATTTGCGTCAATAGATTCAATAGTCACTTACTATACTGAGTTCGTTGTAATTTTCTCTATAGTTTTATCTTTAGCAATTTATTTATAATTCTAGTCGATGGGAATTAAAAATGACTCGTGATTCTGCTACCTACAGGAAGATCATTCAATTACGTTTTGTTTGAAGTTGGTCGACCGCACCGTAGTGCCATGCGAGACTTCAAACTATACCTTATCTCTATTTCTTTTATTTTTATTTATTTATTCGTGAGACTGGCTGACCTGCCGAGTGGTAAATTTTTCAGGGTCCACGTATCTTTTCTTTTGGTTGGTACCTAATTGCCTTTTTTGCTTAGGAATCAATCGTTTCATGTTTGAACTTCGGCTGACCAGCGAATCCCTTGCTCATTACCCATATTCAATTTTTGCTTAGCAAATCGCTTTTGCGGATATATATTTGAGATAAATCTCAAATTAATTAAAAAATTAATAATTGAATTTATATTTGTCTCAGACAAATTTAGTTTAATAAGTTTGATCAAGTCTAAAATTTTGCGTTTAAACGGATTTATATTTGTATTATCAGATTTAGTTTAGTATATTTTCTCATTGTAATGAAAACTACAACGAAACTCTAAACGAAACTCGAAATGAAACTAAAAAAAAAAAAAAAAAAAAAAAAAATTTTGCTTTCATTATCCTCTCTGTTTACCATCATCAGTTCCTTGATATATTTCTTAAACATTAAAATTTTCCTAGTAAGATTAACCAGTTTGGCGCCCTTAGCATATACCTTGCTAAATTAAAAATCACTTAACTGCTCATAGTACATCTAGTCTTACTACATTTATCGAAATCTAGTCATAATAAATTGAAAAAAAAAAAAAAATATTTTCAATATTTTTTTTTACGCGGGTATTGATGATGTTACATTCTTGTACTTATTTTTAACTAAAACATTCAAATTTCTCTCAAATTTTAGTTTCTAAGATACATTACAATGTATCCCATTTTGCTGTGATTCGATTTACTCCAACATACGGTAATTTCATATCTGTCATTAAAAATTATTCACAGTAATTTTTTTTTATCTTAAGTTGGTAGACATTCAATTTACGTCAAATTTGGCGGTATTTGATCCGTATAAATTTGATTGCAGCTACAGATCTATCTTTCATTCCAATTTTATATTTCATATATTATATTTCTCGTAAGGACAATTCAGGTACGTAAATAAATTTTTGTTCCTTTATTGTAATTTAACTTTGTTTAATCATGGCTCATTGTGTTTTGCAATTTTTTTTTTTGTGGATTCTAACCTGTAAACTAAATCGACGATTGTGTGTTTAATTTTCATTGTATCTAAAAGTGAATTCTGTGTTCAGGCTCTCCCCTTTGGCCCCTTTTTGTTTTAAATTCAATGGGAAAAAGTTGAGTAATCTTCTACGTTAATTATGAACAAAATTTCCACATCCTGGTAACCAATCTTCAATGTTAGTGGTGATCAAAGTTTCTACATGCCGGAAAACAACTTCCAACGTTAAGCTTAAACAAGATTTCTACATGTCGATACACAATATTCTACGTTAATTACGAACTGATGTCTACATTAATGGACCCCAACGTGGATTTTCTTCATTTATTTTGAGTGTTCGCTATACAACTACCCGGCCTGAATTCATCAAGATGAGTAACTTTTTTCAATTTTTTGGGTAACGCTAACACGTGTTACAATACTTAAATCTATTCTATCTGTGATTGGGAAAACTTTTCTTTTGTTGCTATAACTTTTTCTTACTAACGTTTCATAATTAACTTACCGTACTTACTTTTAATTAATTTTGTGTTTTACTAAGTTCAGTAGTTTGTTAAATTTCATAAGATTACTAGTTCTAACAAGTTCACTAATTTTTCTATTCGCTTATTTATAATTTTCTTACTTAATTATTACAGGAGATGCTATGAGTTGTGATATCTTTTTATTATTATGTCAATTTTATCATTTTTTTTTTTCTAACTTAAAATTTCTTATCTTTAAACAGCTTTTAGCAACTTCAGTCAAATAACTCTATTAATAACACTCTCTTGTTATTTAAATTGCCTACCTTTATCTTTTTATAATCTACCTTATATCTGTAACAATTGTATTTATCTATTACACGGTTCAATCATAATCCACGCAATAACTTAACGTATTTATTTCATCTATGAGCTAAGCCGGATGCAAAGATACTATGTATGAAATTAACAAATTTTAATATAAAATAAAATTAAAACTAAAACAAAAAAATGTACCTGAATTTAATTTTTAATAAATTGTGATCTATATCTGAAATTTTCAGTTTTTTTAATATTTACCTGCGCCAAATTTTTTGTTTATTTCAGCAGTTTTAATAAAAATTTATTTTTTAACTACCTTTTCGTAATAATATATATATATATATATATATATATATATATATATATATATATATATATATATATATATATATATATATATGTGTATGTGTTCCCACGATAACTCTCGAACGAAACGTTTAATGCCATGAAATTTGGTGTGTGTATTCGAATCTGGTTTGGCTCGACTAAGTTCGTTGGCCAGGGACGTCGGATGCCCAGAAGTAGGTTTTCCGGGCATTTTTTGTCAACAAAATGAGTTTTTTGAAAGAATTAAGTAATTTTTCAATTTTTTTTTTTACTCGAATCGAAAGTAAAAGGCAATATGCGTAAAAAATGTTTTTGCACCATTGCTCTAAGTAAATTACTTTTTGGGAAAAGTTAGAAAATATGTTGGAAAGAATCATTTTCCATTACACTCACACTCACAGTCTTTTTTTTCGAAAAAAAGGCTTTATAAGTGGCGTGTCATGATTTTTTTAATCCAATTTAACGATTCAACTATATTCTATTTCTCTCAGTTGAATAAGTTTTTATAATCTATCTATTCCATTTTTATATAGGAAAATTACCCAGAAATTTTTTTTTTTATGTGATATGGTCAGAATTTAGATTATGTTTACACCTTACTAAAATTAATAAGAGTTTGCTACAACCGCATAAAAATTACGTTAAACCATATTGAAACAATAATATTTTTACGTAATTTTCTATCCGACTGAGAATACTGTTATGATTAGAATTGTATAAACACAGCATTTTACTCGTAAATAAATTTACACACTCAATTTTTTGTTTTTTGACAACAAAACAAATAATTATAAATTTTGACATATTGTATTATACATTTTTGAAAATATTAAATATTTTAAGGCGAAAATATACTAAAAAGCTGAAATTTGTTTAATAAAAGCCATACATCTGCTCATTTTACCTCAAAAATATCTGAAAATAGAATATTTTTCAATAATTAACGCAGAAAACGCATATAATAGGTAACTTTTATATTTTTTTTGAAAATTTCAAAATAAAATGACGTTTGATAGTTGTGTTACAATTTTTTTTATTTTTTTTATTTTATAGAATCTAGTAATTAGAAATCGTAATAAGTACTCGCCTTGAAAAAATCAAACAAGTATTTAAATCATAATACTATGTCTTAAAGAAAATATCAAAATTATATACAAATGCCGTCCTGCTACACTGATATATTCCGTCCATCTTAAGCGCTGGAGCCGATTTTGAGGAGGTGGATTCCCTCCAGGAAAAAACTCATAGCGAATACAATAGCGAATACACACATTTGTAAAATATCCTTTTCAATTTTGTAATTCAACCATTACAAATTAAATCTAAATAAAAAAAATTTATATGACTTTTTTGTCAATTTTCTAGCATCAAGTCAAGGGATAATTAGCTAGGGGGTGATTGTGTCGACACTTTAATGTAAATTATAGTAATTTTAACCGTCTTCAAAAGAACGTTTCGATTTTAACAATAGAAAAAATTTAAAAAAGTGTTTAAGTTCTGGCAGGATTGTCAAAAAGAGACTGAAATGTCTTTAGATGGTGATATATACAAAAAATATTAATGTGTTAAGTACTTGCTAGACTTAAAGGTTTTATGGGTGGTTTTAGCGAATTTACAGAATGGAATTTAGCTATTCCAGCCACTGTCTTGACGCGACTTGGCCCGAGACTATGGCAGAAATTTGTCTTGGATCCCTAGAAACCAAAAATAATATTCACTAAAATTCAAATATAACGAAGAAGTTGGACAAGTTCGTTAGTCAGCCATGTCGGATGCCTGAAACATGGTCTTTTTGGTCATTTTTCGTGAAAAAAATTAGTTTTTTGCCAAAATTGTCTCAAATTAAAAGTCACTTAGAAGGGTGAAAAATCACAGAAAAACGGTACCCCTGCGATAGGGGTATTTTATTTTTAAAATATTATCTTCGTTATGGTTAAACTCAGTGTTTAACCCGAATTTAACAAAAAGTGTTACACTCTTTAGTGTAACGGTTGCACATATTTTAATGTCACATACGAAATAATTTGATTTCCTGTAGTGTATGTATTGTATAATATACATATATTTATATTAGTCGTATTATAATGTACATGATATAATTTGAATAATATGTATTTTGTAGTTTGTAGCAAATACATATTGTAGCTTTTGGCTTAACAAAAGTAATAAGTATTGTAAACGACAAAATTTACTCGCCTATTAAAAATATACTTTGTTTAATGTAGTGTCAGATCCAATACCATTCAGAGTTTTAACATAATTATTATTAAAATTGTGGTAGTAAACTCAAATTAGCCTGGGTGTACTCCAATCTCGAAATGTAGAGTGTGTTTTGCGAAAAAGATGTCATACTTTTTTGATGAAAATTCATAAGAAATAAATATTTCAATTTAATTGAAAAAGTTGGAGGAGTATAATAAACAAAATCAGTCTTGGTGTTATGGTCTTGTCTCTAAGACCAGTACTATGCATAATTTAACAAGACCAATACCAAAATTCAAGTAAATAAGGACTAAAGAAAAACCAAAATGTTTGCTAAAATATAAAAAACCCCACTAAGAGTAGTGTTTCTCAACCGCCGGTCCGCGCGGACCGATGCCGGACAACGAAAGTATGTTACCGTCATTTATGGTGGAATTGATCAAAAAAACATATTTTGGTCTTAATTTTTTAGAAATAAAACACAATCGGAGCAAAATGGGTTTATATGTATAGACGATGGTAATACGGACCTTATTGCAAAATGTCGTTTCCTTACATGTCAAAACATAGTCTACAGGAGCCATGAACAATCTCATACTCGTTATGGGGTGACATTGTTCACACGAACTCGCAGCCCTGAAAATGCACTTTCGTCATTAAGAGTAGGCCCGACGAGAGGATCTCGCGGCCCGGGCTTAAGGAGGGAGTCCGTAGCTGTCCGTAGAAGGCCAGAAAAAAAGGGCTTTTTTTGTTCATCGCCTATTTTTGGGAGAGGAAAATTTTTAAAAAATACGGTTTTAGTCCCAAGGCCCGCCATTTTTTTCACGGCCCTAATTAAGAGGAAAAACTGTTTGACCACCATTTTTTTTAAATTTTCAAAAAAATTCTTATTGTAATAAAAGATTGTTTGATGCTTATAATAAATTTTAACAGTTTTAAGAGTATAAAACATGGTCAGATACATCGTATACGGCTATACGCAATTAATCTTTCAATACAATAATATTGAACAATCTCAACCCATGTATATGATTAATCTCACCCCACGCAATAATATGTCCAATATGACAAAAAATACTGAACTGATTATGTACAGCCAAACACGTGATGGTTACAAAGCATCAACAATTATGTGTATTTTATTAAAATATAAAAACTGTGTTTAGATTTTGACTTATCAGATAAAGTTTTAAAAGTTCACCTTCACCCAAAAATACGACTTCTTTTAATACACTATATTTTTTTTAAATAATGGAACTGCTGAAACTGACGTGTATAGGGTATTTTCAGCCATCTTATTTCTTCCATTATCGGTCGGCAATTTCACCCCCGATGATCAATTCTACCCCAAATGACGGTACCGATTCACAGAAAGATTAAGATGTGTGAATTGAACTACAAACATGTTTATAATTTTTATTCTTTGCTTTAACAACAACAAAAAATGATGGAGTTAGATTTAAAAAAAAAAAAGGTATTTAGCAATAAATATCGCATGTTTTGGAATTTAGTTTCTTTTTCCTTAATTTTAACACCCTTCTAGGACAACAGAGTACCTACAACATTTTTGTTTAAAAAAAAAAACGACGAAGCTAACTTTATGCCCAAACGTAGTTTTTGGCAATAAAAAAATCCATTTATTTAGCTTTTTTGTTTACGGTACACGATAGCACACCATTAGCGCAATATGACACAATCATTTAGTTTGAAAAAAGAAAATGGCGGGGCTAACAATTCTCTAACGCTTAAGAAAGTGTCGATATTTTTCTAAAGTAGGTAAATACAAGGCCCATCAAGTGGTCAGAAATCGACATTTCATTTTACACGACCTAATATCATTTCAATTAATAGCGGAAATGATTCGAGGTTACAAGAATTCTGTTTAAAATTAAAGAATTGTTTTTAGACGTTTCTGTACTGCTTAAGAAAGTGTTTATATTTATCTGAATTATGTAAATGTAATTTAGAATAATTACACTAATACCTAACCATCATATGTAGGGGAAGGCTCGCCATAATGGCCCAGGCAGATAAAGTGGTTACCACTAGTTTGCAAATAAACCAAGGGTTTCCATTTCTTGTTATTTGGTTTAAATGATAGATTGACAATTTATATAATGTCATGGTGAATATCAACTCTTTAGATGTTACTTAGAAAATTTTATTTAAAAAAAGTGTTTCTTGTGCCCTTTGATCTAAGGTAAGTACTTAAAAATATTGTATAAAAATATTGTTTTATAAATACTTGGTTTTTGTGAATATCGCCTGTCTATTGTAGTTCTGAAGTAATTAATTTTATAATAAAAAATTATGAATCATCCGTTGGGGCGGGACTTATTTCAATTTTTCCACTGTACTTAGTTTTGGGTAATGTGGCCCACTACGTACAAGGATAAAGTGGCCCAGTAAATTTAGTAGTGATACCAGAATTATAATCGGAATCAAAAGCAGAAGATGACTGGGTACGATGTACGATATGCAAAAGATGAGCCCATGAAGTTTGCTATGGTTGGATTGAGGAAGATGATGATTTTACTTGTGAGTTTTGTCTTAAAAATGAATAGCTACAATCTGAGTACTTTGGATAATTAAAAACTGTTTTAATGATTACTAATTAGTAGCAAATTGTCATCTTTTTGATTAAAAATTATAATTTCATCTAAAAATTAAAAAGTCATTTAAAAAGTGAATTTTATTTATGTTAATTTTTAATATTAATAATACTATACCACTTTACCTACCCAAGGTGGGTAATGTGGTCACTTTGTCACTTACGAAATAATTGAAAATTTTTTGTTACTTTGAATATGTAAACCGTATGTATGTTCTAAAATAAAGACTATATTAAATTTTCAATTGCACTATGTCAAGAAAGGTTAATTTATTAAAACCGTTTGGAAAATATATCAATTTAAACCTTAGGGTGGCCACATTGCCCTACCTTCCCCAAATCTTGTATGTGACCGGTCCAAATCCATGCCAAGCTTACTACGATCTTAATCTTGGCCTCGGATTTTCACATCACTATTAAAGAATAGTAACAATAATATATGATTAACTATTAAAAGTATAACAATTAGAACAAAATACCGCTATTGTTTTAATTAGTTTGTTAATTTGCATTTAAAAATTAAAAACCACTACAAATTTATAATAATAACGTTACAATACATTGACGGATATAACAATACTTCCGCACATATTGTGTTAATGAGTATTCAATTACATTCTCATTCCAATGTGAATTAAATAGGCACAGTTGGTCGAAATAATTATATATGGTTTCTCTGGGTACGCTCATTACATATGGTAATTGTCGTAAATATAAGTTTCAAATATCCACCTAACTAGCAAAATATTTATATAATTTTCGATTATAAATTTCCATGTGAATTTACACTAGTGAAATTAAATATAAATACCCCTGTCCCAGCATCCTGCAAAACAAAGCGCGTTTTCCAAGACTTACTGTTAAATGAATAATTTAATTCCAATGATGACATGAAAGCTTCAAAGATAAAATTTTTTCAAAATACTAACATCGAATCATTAACGGTCGGTAACAACTGTCTTGAATTTTTAAAATGGAATACCATAATGTAACGCTCAAATCTATCAAATTAAGGAGAGGGTAAGGTTAATTCGTACAAAAAAAGGCATGTTTTGTTATTTTTTTGTGACGACAAAGTTAATATCTCTTTATTAAAACCAGTGGTACATTAAAGTATAGCATTCGAAGAATATTGTATAAAATTTTCACGAAGAAATATTAAAAAATACAGTAATGGCAGCAATTATTCGAACGTGTCTCGGAAAAACGTTACCTCGTTACCTCGTAAATTATGTACAAAAATAGTGTTCAAAGTTTCAAATGGATCGGTGCTGTAGTTTTCAAATTATGAGGGGCACCGACTTTGAAAACGTGAGCTGTGGGGAAAACGCTTTAAAATTTTGAACACTTAAAAATTCTTGAATAGAACTGATACAGAATACTTACTGCTAAACTAAATTTTGTACCCTACACTGACAAAATATACAGTACAAGTATAAACACGTTAGTACTTCCATTGAAATTTCTATAATATAACTGAGAGAGAGAAATATATAGAGAGCGAAACATCTACCAGGTAACAACAAAAATGCTTATAACTTCGTCAATTTTGCTCCAATCAACTTGAAATTTTGCGACAATATTCTTGAGATATTATGCATTCAGTTAAAAAAAAATAAAAAAAAAATGCAAAAAACTTATTTTAATACCTTACCCTGCCCTTAACTGTCAGTTTTGAAATACGAAAAATTCAACAAAAATGTTGGATTTTTCACCAGTAGGTATTACTGTTTTTATTACAATTATTTAAAAGTACATCGAATTTTATTTGTAAATAAATCAAATTTAAAAAAAAAAAGGTCAAAAGAATTTTACTGTACAAAGAATAAAGTTACTTAAATGTGGAGTTCAAAAATGCTTTCCACGTTAAAAGTGTCGGATTCGAGGCAGCCGTAGTATTTCAAGAAAACTGTCAAATTCTACTTAATTCAACTGCCGCCCGATTTATCAGTGTTAACCTGTGGGTTCCGAAATATAGTTACATTATCCTTAGTGTCACTCCCACCTGCTACCAATCCCATAAGAATTTCTTTATTCCCACTGCCGCCTTTTCTTAAAAATTAACCCAACAGAACCCATATTTTTCCCATCCGATTAACATCTCTAATATAATTAAATCAGAACTTACTTCGAAGTATTCTATATTCCCCTTAAGTAGTTCATTACACGGCAACCGTAATATTACAGGTGTCTTTAGTACGCACCCACCCATGTAATTATGTATAATTTGTGGCATCATGACGCTGGCCGGAAGTTTTTTTGTAGTCAAAATTTAATAATTTCAATCGATTGTAGGCCGTTTGTACATGTTTGTAGTATATTTATTTTCGTTTGTAGCCCTTTACTTTATTTGTAATTAACAATCAAAATTTTGTACTGAAGTTAGCCGGAAGCAATCGTGAAGGTAATTTTTTTTGGTAACAATAGAAAGATTTTCGTTTGTAGTGTCTAAATATAACGGTAAAATGTTCGTAGGGTCGTCTGATAAAGCATAATTAATTAATAAAATTCACCAAGTGCGTGCCGGATACGCATTATCACAGTTACATGTGTTAGTTACAATATATATATATATATATATATATATATATATATATATATATATATATATATATATATATATATATATATATATATATATATATATATATATATATATATATATATGTATGTATATATATAGATACATATATATATATACATATATGTATGTATATATATATATTATATATATATACATATATATATATATATATATATATATATATATATATATATATATATATACAGTGCGTCCAGTAGTAGAAGATTACACATAGGAAATCCAAGAGATAGTGTTTCTAGAGCAATTAATAATTTCCCTAGAAACACTATCTTCTAACTTCATTTTTCTAAATTTTGTCAGAATATTCTAAAATAAATCATTTGCAATTAAAAGTAAAACATATCAATTATTAAATCTCAAATGAAAGAAAAATGGAAAATGAAAAAAATGTGTGTGGTACTTTAAGGCAAGAGAAATATTGGCTCGTTTTCACGGCAAATATCTCTATAAACAACAATAATTTGTTAATTTTTGTTTTTTAAATAAATTATTCAATAAAATTTGCTATTCAGTAATACTAATGTGTAATTTTCAACTGAACACCAATACTTTTAAGAAAATAATAATTGAATTTTCATAGGAACACTATAAAATACCATTGAAATTTCCCTATGTGTAATTTTGAAGTGGACAGTCATGTACTATATTATATTATGCAATGTGTAATCTTGAAATGAACGCACTGTATATATATATATATATATATATATATATATATATATATATATATATATATATATATATATATATATATATAATAATTCGTGGCTCCTTTTTTGCATGTGTAGGGCCCCCTTATGAACGAACTGAGCTGAAATTTGGTAAGTGGGCTGACAAAATGGGGAATCAATACTATAAAAGTGGGGTCAATTTTTGGATCCGATCTAAACTTTAAAGGAGTGGTGGGGGGCAACAAAGCAATAAAACTTTTCCAAACCGGTTGAAAATAATGTTTCGGTCAATTATCTCAAAAGAGTGAAAAATCGACCTACGTGGTTCTAGTAGTAATCCGTCGATACGTACTATTAAATTGCCTACATTTTATCCTAAAAATTGCGAAAAATTAGCTATTGAGCACGTAACTGTTATAATGCGTGTCCGGCACGCACTTGGTGAATTTTATTAATTAATTATGCTTTATCAGACGACCCTACGAACATTTTACCGTTATATTTAGACACTACAAACGAAAATCTTTCTATTGTTACCGAAAAAAATTACCTTCACGATTGCTTCCGGCTAACTTCAGTACAAAATTTTGATTGTTAATTACAAATAAAGTAAAGGGTTACAAACGAAAATAAATATACTACAAACATGTACAAACGGCCTACAATCGATTGAAATTATTAAATTTTGACTACAAAAAAACTTCCGGCCAGCGTCATGATGCCATAATTTGTGGGGTATACCCACAGTTTTAGTTTTATCAACAATTTTAATTTTTGTATTTACACAAACTCCAGCACTGTAAGTTCAAGAAATGTTTAATAACTATACTCAGAAAATATGATCATTATTTTCAAAATCGGTGTCTCGACTGAAGTATAAATTTCAGTGTACATATAAATATTAATTTGAGCTGAGGAAAAAATTTAATAAAACGTATTTCCATTAAACGCAAATAAATAAAACTATTTTATTTTGTCCAGGGACAGAAACACTTTTTTTTTATTCTTAATTAAAATTTAAATAAGAACATATTTATATGCTTGTTTTTCTTTCTTTTCTTCTTTTTCGTTTTCAGTTATTAAAAAAAAAGTGTCGCAAAACATCTCCACTTATGTTACGGTTTACTAAATAAAAACATACTTATCTAGTTGTTCTAACAGAAATAATTTAGTCTCTTGGTAGCGTTAATAATACACAAAAAGTAGTGGGTAAACTATATTCTCCAACCATTTCTGTTGTGTCACTTAGGTGGCACGACATTTCCCCTAGAACCTTATAACCGCTAAAGCGTGCTTCCGAAGGTAGCAAATACTTCTAAAAAAAAATTCATTACTTTGATAGCAAAGATGAAAAGTTCATACACAACAAATTACTCTAGCTAATTAAATCACACTAATTCAAATCATTTCTGTGAAACATGATTAAGAAAAAATATATTTTTTTTAGTTTATGACGTCATTAAGTTTAAAAAAATTTTCTAGTGCCATAAAAATCGTAAATAAAACAATAGAATGATGTAATTGGAATCGAACTGTAGGTTTTCGACGGCGTTCTTTTCATTTTTATCAAAATTAGGTAGGTTGGATCATTAGATAAAGCATCTGTTGAATAGGTTCCATTTCTAAAAGGAATTTCGTGATTTTCATAGCAAAAATTAAAGGAAAAAAAACAAATATTCTGTTTGCAAGTATTTATAAATACTTGCAAACATTTAGTGGCAACGTTCCTTAAAAATTTCCAAGACGGACTTTTAGATGATCGTCGAATTACCAAATATGGCAGTGTTTAATGATTTACTAACCAAGCCCCAAACGTATATATAAAAATCTGTGAACAGTAGTGTGTCAAACTGAGTCAGATACCGCTTGAGGTGACTTGACGTACCGCTTGACGTACCAGCTGTGGCGGTGCCAACATCGATTCAAACCGATTGTTTGTCATTATTGTCAACCGTGAGCGAATACATACATATTATATGTACGTACAGTGTACACAATGCACACCCCAGAGACACACTACCAGAGACGCACACGCTTGTGTGTGTGACGTACGATACACATACAAACGCAGATCCGTGTACATAGATAAGAGGTTTATTGTAGTTACATGTTGTGCCTTTGGTGGGGGACGAAATTTTAACTACAGTGATCTTGCTAGTATAGAGATAGGAAGTCGATTTATGTATTATGTGTTTACTAATAGCCCGTCCACATTACACAAACTTTTGTTTGTACAAACTTTTACACAAACAAAAGTTTGTACAAATAACACGTCCACATTACACAAACTTTTGTTTGAGTGAATTTTTGCACAAACTTTTGTTTGAGCAAACTTTTGTAGAGAATATTGGTAAAGTTTGACCATATATAAATGGGATGACTTCTCAAGTACAGCAATAATTATTAGTATTGTGCGCTGTAGGTTGTCTACTTATCTAGGTTAGTGTTAATAGCAACCACCACTCATAAAACAGGTAATATATTTAAGCACAATTGAAGTGAGCATAGGGTGATATTTGGTACAAGTAATAAAATAACTAACTTTTTAAAAGTTTATAATCACTCTCAAACAGTCATCCCAAATATCGATGGTTAAAGTATACAATACACTAGATACAAGTAGGTACACATTATTTTTTTGAAGCAAGTCGCCTTTTATAACCTACAAAGTGTCGGTCGTAATAAATATTTTTAATTTATTGATAATAAATATTTATTGTAGGTATTCAGTTTCAATGTCTTTCGGAGACCATTACCCTAGACTGGAATGAATCGAGAAAGGCGGGTGAATAGGAACACAAGGAAAAATGTTCTCATGAGCTTGGTTTAAAAACACTAAACAAAAATCGGAATAGATATCTTTCTTAAAATATAGTAGAATGATAATATTTTTTGGCAACAACAATAACTAAGGTTGAAGTTGAATAAAAAATATTAAAAAATCAATTTAAATTGACGTCTTCAACGCAGTGTTACTTTTTGTTTTTAAAACTTTCTCTAAAAACTATTTATTTTGGTGCTCTAATGAAAGAATTCTTGTTTAATCGAAATTTTAGTTATTTTGAAACATAATATCTGAAAAATTTAAAAAATATTTATTGTCAATTTCTACACAAAATCATTTTCATTTCAATTTCTACACAAAATCATTTTTATTTCAATCATAGTCAAAATTAATTTGACTATTGGCGACGCAAAGATTCTCATTCGCGCCTCTGGTGATAAAATTAAAATTAGCATCAAGTAAAAATATATGTATACGACAAAATCATGAAGTATTATTTCTTTTTTGGATGTATAAATACAAAAAAATTCGAAATTATGTTATATTTCTGTTTCAATTTTGGTCGGCCCTACGGATCGTCCCCATTCACCCTGTTATCGTCTCTTTTGACCCCTATTTACCATAGAGAAGAAATTACATTATTTTTGTAATTTTTTTAAAAACCAGCGACATTTTCCAAAATTTTTGATTAATGTAATAAAGTGACCATTCTCGCGTAAATTTTTAGTATATTAAATTAATGTTCTTTAATATATTAATTAATATAATATTAAAGAATACGTACTCATAAAATAAATATAAAGAAATACGGTGTAAAGCCTGAATTCGTGCCTACTCAGTCATTTTTATGGTAGTTGTCAAACTCACACGTTCATACCAACTTTTTGATGCGAGATACAAAAATCCACAAACACTGGTACAAACTTTGAACATCACGTTCATACGTATCGTTTGCCCAAACTTATGTTTGTGCAAACAGTTTATTCAAACAAAAGTTTGTGTGATTTTACAAAATGTTTGCGCAAACTTCACGTCCACACGTACCATTTGCACCAACTTTTGTTTGTGTAAAAGTTTGTACAAACAAAAGTTGGTGTAGTGCAGACAGGCTATAACAGTAGGAACAAGATCGACACAATTATCTGCGCCATTAAGACGGTAAGCGACAAGCGTATCAATAGACCACAGCCGGCAAAATCTTAAACGTGCCTCCAGTTAAACCTATAAATATATAACATTTTTATTATATTATATTAACCCCTTTAGAGGCTATCCCGAGCACAGCTCGTCATATGAATTATACAACTTGAATGACTTTCCCGACCTGAACTCGCCTCGTGTTGGTAACTGTAATATGCTGTCATCTGCTATCGTAAAAGTGTTACTAAAGCAAAAATTATCGAATGGATAGGCCATATAATTATGCAATTAAATTAAGTATTTTCAAAGATCATTTCATTTGGTTAATTTTACATGAGCCGCTAAAGGGGTTAATAATATTATATTTTTAAGATACTTTTCAAGACTATTTTTTTTACAAAATCTGCAACGGTGTAAACAAATTTATATTACCAGTTTTCCATTTTTGACCGTGTGACGCAAAAGAACTATACCTTATTTCACTCTAGATGACCGTGTGGTGAAAAAGGCATTCACCTATAAGGCATTTCTGGCCACACCATTTCAATCCCGAGAAAAATTCTCAAAACTCGCTCAGTCCCATTCCCTTCCGAATTATTAATTTTAATCCCTATCCCAGTTTCTAGTCCGAATCCCGAAATATGGTTATCTTGAGTCCCACTTCCGTCCGCTTCCAATTCCGTAAAAAATTACAGTGACTAACACATATTATTAATTAACTAATAACTTGTAGGCTTTTTACAGAATTTTAAAGAATTTAAGCAATAATTTCCCTAAAAAAATTTTTAATAAGCCCACTCTTAGGGATGTTTAACCCCTTGGAAATTAAGTGACCCCAATGAAAAAAAAAATTATATTATAATGCAACCTCAGTCTAAATGTTTTGACCACTTTTCATCAAAATTGCTTAAGGTAGTTGGTCGATAAAATGATTTTTTCAAAGGATTTTAACGAAACTTCTCCAGATATTTATTTAATCCAATACCAATAATACGAGCCCTTACCGAAAAAAAAAAATTGACCACCCCAATTTTGAGAAAAACAATTTCAAAGTTTTCTAATTTTAACACAGGCTCGCATGGGAAGACTCTATTTTTTTTTTTTTAATAAAATGAAAACGTGTCAAAGGAATATGATAAAAATTTAATATGTTATTTAATACAAAGTTAAAAACCATATTTGATAAGAAAAAAACGCCGTGAGCAGCGGAGCCCCATCACGGAAGTCGAATTTTTCCTTTCATCTTCGGTATTGAGTGTCTACAAGCGAAATATAATTGAAAGTCCACAAGCGATTTGTAATTTTGGTGGTTTCAAAACTGATGATGAGTGTCCGGTTGATCGGGGCTTTAAAAAAAGGTTTTAAGTTTTTAAGGGCTGAATTTCAGTAAATTTCAATTTTGTGCCGATAGCAGTTAGCAGGGAAAAAGCCAAAACAATTCGTACGAGGGCATTTCTATCCATGCTTATCCGCCAATTGCCTCTGTGTTTTATTTTTAAATATTAAAAAAGAAACTTAAATAGTAAACTGGAAGGCTTTTATGAAGATATGTTTTCTTTCCAAAAAAATCCAAAATTTCTATTTTATAAATAATAAAAATCTATTTATTCTAATAAATTTCTATTTTATAAATAATAAAAAATAAAAATATGTGTCGCCACGATAACTCTCGAACGAAACGTCTAATGCTTATGAAATTTTGTGTGCGGACTGGATTCTGAATTGGCTCGGCTAAATTCGTTAGCCAGACACATCGGATGCCCAGAAGTAGGTTTTCTGGCCATTTTTTATCATTCGATCCTATCATAAGACAGTTCGATTTTTACATCGTTGAAACGGAAAAAAAAATTATGAAGAAAATATTCTTATAATTTTCTTTCTATTTTAAGTATTTTTCGAGAAAATGTAAGTTTTCACTATTATATTAGTTTTCTTTCTTTGTTAGTCTAATAAGTAATTTATATTTATATCTCAGTTCTTTATGAAGTATAAAAATATTTCACTTTTTTATTAAAGAATTTTGTGAGAACAAGTGAAGTCTATTCACATACATGTGTTATAACACACATACTTGTATAGAGTTTTGTTTCTCATTTATTGCATTATAATTAGCATGGTTCTATCTCAAGTTGAAAAATGAAAATTAAACAGATTTTTTAAGCTAACGTAATGAAGAATTTTTTTTTTTATTGGATTTTTAAGTAAACAAGAAATTGAAGATTATGTTATGATATAATATTATTAAATATGAAACAAAACAAAATACGTACAATGTACATATGTATGCACGGAAAAATATTTTGAATTGATTTTGAAAATTTTTTCACTAATAATTAATAATGTTAAAAAATTAAACCATTTCAAATGGATTTAAGGTATTTTATGTGAGGTCAAGGTTTTCGGGACCTAAAAAGGCCAGACAATCGATTTTAAAAATTTTTTCACAGTTAGTAAGTTAAAGTATTTGAATTAATTAATTAAATGATGTCCGCAAGAAGCTTATGGACTGCCATAAGTTATATGAGATCCTTAGAACCCTTTTCTTACTGTTAGAGTACTAGACTTGTATGAGTTTCGCCAGGATTTACTGATCCCATAATTGTAAAAAATAAACTAAACGACCAATTTTAAAAATTTCTTCACTGTTACAGAGTTAAACTATTTTAGATAGATTTAGAATACATTATGTAAGGTCCGCCAGGGTCCACAGGACCCAAAAGTGTCAAAAATAAACTAACTGACCGATTTTGAAAATTTTTTCACTGTTACAGAGCTAAACTATTTTAGATAAATATCGATTACGTTATGTAAGGTCCGCCTGGGTCCATAGGACCCAAAAATGTCAAAAATAAACTGCCTGATCGATTTTGAAATTTTTTTCACAGTTACAGAGCTAAACTGTTTTAGATAAATATAGATTCCGTTATGTAAGGTCTGCCAGGGTCCAGAGGATCCAGAAGTGTCAAAAATAAACTAACTGACCGATTTTTAAAATTTTTTCACTGTTACAGAGCTAAACTATTTTAGATAAATATAAATTACGTTACGTAAGGTCCACCAGGGTCCATAGAACCCAAAAGTGTCAAAAATAAACTAACTGACCGATTTTGAAAATTTTTTCACTGTTACAGAGCTAAACTATTTTAGATAAATATAGATTACGTTATGTAAGGTCTGCCAGGGTCCATGGGATCCAAAAGTGTCAAAAATAAACTAACCGACCGATTTTGAAAATTTTTTCACTGTTGGGGAACTAAGCTATTTTAGATAGAGATACATTACGTTATTTAGGGTCCGCCAGGGTCCATGGGACCCAAAAGTGGTAAAAATAAACTAACCGACCGATTTTGAAAATTTTTTCACTGTTACAGAGCTAAACTATTTTAGATAAATATAGATTACGTTATGTAAAGTCTGCCAGGGTCCATCGAATCCAAACGTGTCAAAAATAAACTAACCGACCGATTTTGAAAATTTTTTCACTGTTGGAGAGCTAAGCTATTTTAGATACATATAGATAACGTTATGTAGGGTCTGACAGCGTCAGTGGGACCTAAAAGTGTCAAAAATAAAATAACTGACCGATTTTGAAACTTTTTTACTATTACCGAGGTAAACTAGTTTAGATAGGTACAGGTTGTGTTATCTGAGATCCACAACTGTCCTGCGGATGCAAATGCGGCGTAGAATGCTACACAAGGGGATTTGAATATATATATATATATATATATATATATATATATATATATATATATATATATATATATATATATATATATATATATATTCAAAACCCGTGGTGTAGCATTCTACGCCTACATATATATATATATATATATATATATATATATATATATATATATATATATATATATATATATATATATATTACATAAAGTCCGCCTAGAATATACGGTCAAGCTGATTTTTTAATGAGGTCCACCGGGATCTTGCAGATCCGAAAACGCCAGTAATAAGCTATCGAACCGATGCTAAAAAATTTCTCACTGCTAGAGAACTAAATTATTTTAGATGGATACAACTATGCTGCACAAAATCCGTTCGGGTTCTTGGGACCCCAAAAATACCAAAACTAATTACCCAACCGATTTTAAAAATTCTTTTACTCTTAGAAAGCTAAACTATTTTAAATAGGTACAGGTCTTAGATGAGATCCGCCAGTGCCCAAGATTTGGAAATTCGCTATGTTATGCAGATGCTGAGACAGGGGTATTTTTAAATTTTTTAAAATTACTATTCGCCTACTTGTATTTAGAATAAAAGTAATGCATTTAAAACACATTTAACAACAGCATTCAATTCCGATGTAAAAATGGGAGAAGTGGGGGGAAAAGTAATGTGGGCTCCCTAAAAGGTACTAGCTGGATACTAACTGAATACACGTACAAAATTTCAGCCCTCTAGGTTTCCTTAGAGAGTTTCTAGACGTGCTAGAAAACAAGCAAAAAAATTAAGGATATATTGGCGTAAAAATCGTGGGGGTCAGGGTTAAAAGTTGAAACCACCAAAAAACAGTGTCTGGCTATTAGCTTAACCTGTACACAAAATTTCAGCCCTCTAGGTTTATTTGGGGAGATTTTGACCCGAACGAAACTGTTAAAAAACAAGAAAAATCATGTTCTTTTGGGTATAAAAATGGTGGGGGTAGACGTTAAAAGTCGAGACCCCCAAAAGGCACCCTCTTGATACCAACTCAATCCGAATACAAAATTTCAGCCCTCTAGGTTTATTTGGGTGACCTGTGCGAGTGGTACAAACTTCGAAAACGTCGAAAATGCATGAAATTGTAGCTTAAAAATGAGGGGGGTGGGGGGTAAAATATTAAAATCTCCAAAAAGCACAACCTAGGTACGGACTTTATCAACACACCAAATTTTAACCCTCTACGTTAATTCTGGGGAGCTGGGGGCGTCTTAGATCCAGCGAAAATCGTTTTTCCCCCTTCTACTCCCACCAAATCATCCTAGGAAGCTGAATTTTGGATATGTTGTAGATAATTGACCGAAACATTATTTAAAACCGGTTTGGAAAAGTTTTATTGCTTTTCCGCCCCCCACCACCCCCTTAAAGGTCGGGTCAGAAAAAAAATTTGGCCAAAATTTGACCCCCACTTTGATAGTATGAGGTGCCTCGAAAATGAGCCCCATTTACCAAATTTCATCTCTTAACTTCCATAGGGGGGGCCCTACACAAATTAAAAGGTGGCGGGAACATATATATATATATATATATATATATATATATATATATATATATATATATATATATATATATATATATATCAGAAATTTTTTTTTCTACATATTCGTGTTCTACGGGTCCGAAAACGGATAGCGCCCCTACTCTCGTCTCTCACCGTTCTTGTCGTATAGACTGTATAAGTCTAATTTTTTCAAGGAAAAATTCGACTAATAAAAATCCAAAATTCCTAATTTATAAATAAACAGTGACTTTAATAACATTTTCAAATTACTTAATATGTATGTATTTCATTTGTTAAAAAATTGTATTCACTTTTTTTTAAATTTTTTAAAATTTATATTCGCCTACTTGTATTTAGAATAAAAGTAATGCATTTAAAACACATTTAACAATAGCATTCAATTCCGATGTAAAAATGGAAGAAGTGGGGGAAAAAGTAATGTAGACTCCCTAAAAGGTACTAGCTGGATACTAACTGAATACACGTACAAAATTTCAGCCCTCTAGGTTTCCTTAGAGAGTCTCTAGACGTGCTAGAAAACAAGCAAAAAAATTAAGGAAATATTCGCGTAAGAATCGTGGGGGGGAGGGTTAAAAGTTGAAACCCCCAAAAAACAGTGTCTGGCTATTAGCTTAATCTGTACACAAAATTTCAGCCCGCTAGGTTTATTTGGGGAGATTTTGACCCGAACGAAACTGTTAAAAAACAAGAAAAATCATGTTCTTTTGGGTATAAAAATGGTGGGGGTAGACGTTAAAAGTCGAGACCACCAAAAGGCACCCCCTTGATACTAACTGAATCCGAATACAAAATTTCAGCCCTCTAGGTTTATTCGGGTGACCTGTGCGAGTGGTACAAACTTCGAAAACGTCAAAAAAGCATGAAATTGTAGCTTAAAAATGAGGGGGGTGGGGGTAAAATAGTAAAACCTCCAAAAAGCACAACCTAGGTACGAACTTTATCAACACACCAAATGTCAACCCTCTACGTTAATTCTGGGGGGCTGGGGGCCTGTTAGATCCAGCGAAAATCGTTTTTCCCCCCCTCTACTCCCACCAAAGCATCCTAGGAAGCTGAATTTTGTATATGTTGTAGATAATTGACCGAAACATTATTTAAAACCGGTTTGGAAAAGTTTTATTGCTTTTCCGCCCCCCACCACCCCCTTAAAGTCGGGTCAGAAAAAAAATTTGGCCAAAATTTGACCCCACTTTGATAGTATGAGGTGCCTCGAAAATGAGCCCCATTTACCAAATTTCATCTCTTAACTTCCATAGGGGGGCCCTACACAAATTAAAAGGTGGCGGGAATATATATATATATATATATATATATATATATATATATATATATATATATATATATATATATCAGACATTTTTTTTTCTACATATTCGTGTTCTACGGCCCCTACTCTAGCGTCTCGCAGCTCTTATCGTATAGACTGTATAAGTCTAATTTTTTGGAGAAAATTCGACTAATAAAAATTATTGACCACGCCGTTTTTGAAATATAATTTAAAAACATCATTTTACAACGTTTTTATAACGCTTTTTCAACAGTTCTTTTAAATTGCTATAACACAGGTGCGCGGAAAAGAAAAGTTTTTTGCTGATATATACTTTTGTACCTGACTATCTCAGAGAATCAGAGCAACTACGTTAAGGGCTATTATGAGAAAAATACCAAAATATGATTTTTCAGCAAATTTTTGAAGGGGTGTTTTATCCCCTAAATATGAGATTGAGCACGTACAATTAAAATATGTTTATTACTTTGTCAAGTAGTAGAATATATCTTAAAATGAACGAAATCCCAGGGTAACACTTTCGTAACATTCCTTGTCAGTCCCATTCCCTTCCGATTTATTAATTTTAATCCCAATCCCAGTTTCTATTCCGAATCCCGAAATATAGTTATTTTCAGTCCCACTTCCGGCCGCTTCCAGTTCCGTAAAAAATCCTTTCTGTTCCACCCGTTTTCAAAAGTCAATCCGTTCTTGAAGTATCTAAGTAAATGATGCCCCTTTCGGGTCTGGACCTGACCTATTATTTTCCCTTCCGTACGACATTCGTACCCTAAAGTAATCATATTCATATTTCAATAGAATAGTTAATTTTCACCTTTGAGATCTTCTTGTAGATATTTGTAACGACAGTTTCAGTAGTACTGTCATTTTGAGCCTTTCTTGGGAAACCGAGGCCCTGGCGAACAGCTTTATTCACGCTATCATCTTTTTTCGGAATCCCGGTAGTGTCTGAGAGAAAATTTGTCAAGAACCATGTAGCTTTTTAATTTTAGTCTCCACTTTTTAATTTAATATTCTGAAATTTTCTACAAAATCAGTTGAATACGCAATTTCGAAAAGGGCACATGTCTGAATATTTAAACTTTTCAGGAAATAAAAAAAACTAATATTTTTTAAAGAAGTATAGTGAATTTAAAAAAATAATTTTGAGTTAGATTCTGAGGCCAATTTGCAATCGAAGTCACAGAAATATTTTGATCTTAACCTTATAATATTGTATATTTTAGATATTTTAAATTTGTGAGATGTGCCCTTTTCGAAATTTATGATATTGAATTCACATAATTTAAAGAAAAACCCATATAAATTTGGCGAAATTTTTAAGTATCTGAAATTAAACATAATACTTAAGTTAAAGATAATAAATAGACTTTTTTCAAAAATCTTCTTCTGGAGCCTCTGTTTCGTTTATAGTTGGTCATTGCAGTATTTCGTCATAAAATTCTATGAATTCTGTTGGTACATATTGTTTCACTTTTGCAATATCTGCAATTTTTAATTTATAATGGGTACTTTGCCATTATAAGCTCGATATTCTTCGCTTGGTAAGTTACTGCAAGTGCCTTTTATTCTAGAAAGAACGAAAATTTCTTCAGAGACACAATCAGTGGCGAAGCGAGGGGGGGGTGCAAGGGGTACTATCATGACCCCGGCGCCACTTTGAGAAGGGCGCCAAAAGCTAATAAGAGGAGCGTAAAAAGCTAATAGGAGGGCCATTATTACTTTAAATTTTTTTGTGTTTCTCATTAGAATTTTGTTACGTGAAAGTATATGGAAATTACGAAATTACTTCCAGGTTATGACTTCAAATATACAGATACACAAACAAAGCACTAGTGAGCAAAAACAAGATCGTTAAGGCAACTTTTAGGGAAAAATTTAAAATACAATTTTACGAGAAAGAATTTTTTCCGAAATTTTAAATTCACCGCTCCACTACCTAAGTTTTTTACAATTTTAGAAATTAAGGGGGGTGCAAATTAGGGATGATCGATATTAGAAAAACATCGATGTTGACATCGATGTTAACATCGATTCAAGAGTATCGATATACGATATATATGGAAAGAAAGACATCGATGTTCGAAAATATCGATGTTTCTGTAACAAAATAAAGAACCATTCTAATCTATTATTTTATTTATTAAAAATTAACATTGCTCAGTATTTATTTGGTACACTTTGCAAAAAAATCACTTTGTTAGAAGTTTCCCTTTTAATTTGTTCCTTTGTTGATACAAATGCTGCCCAGCAAGTCTCTCTGAAGCTCTTGAAGTTGCTGTGAAACACAAATATTTAATGGCAATTTTTTTCAAGTTCGGATAAGTGGATCCTAGAACTTGCCATAAAAGTAATGGATCTTATTTTAAATCAGCTACAGGACTTTTTAAATACTGGATAGCTTAGAGTAATATCGATGTTTCGATATTATTCTCGTAACATCGATGTGTCGATGTTATCGAGGACATAACATCGATGTTTTTATATCGATGTTTTTCCCCTAAACATAGATTTTTTTCTACCATAGATGAATATCGATCATCCCTAGTGCAAATAAAGTGTCACGCACCGGGCGCCGGTTATGCTCGCTACGCCTCTGGACACAACCTATATAATTTTTTGCAATTACTTCACCAGGTTTTTTAGGATCACAAACAAACTCATAATGTTTCCTTTTCGCATATAATAGGTAGAGGGAAGCATTTAGAATTGATTTATTTGAAAAAACGTATTTATCAAAACATGCGAGATGTGCCCTTTTCGAAATTGCATATTCAGTTACTTATAGAGCTTTGCTTCGCTCGCTCATCATCGAAGGGCACAACATCATTGTTTGCTGAGGCAAAATTATTCATATCACGCAAACTGGCAAATAAAACAAGAGTAGTAGATGTGCATGGAACCATCAAACTGACATTTTTTCATATTCCTCAACAAAATATATTTTATTGCTATACACATAAAGATAAAAATTTTGCATTCGCATATTTTGGTTAGGAAATGGCAAAACATAAACGGCTTGTATGTTTCTGTACGGAAAGGCAAGAGTAAAGCTGAAGAGTATATTATGGTAAAATATATAATTTGCTCTATAATTTAATAATAAAAATACAGTGTAACGTTGGAGCTGAAAAAGTATAAGAAGAAATTCCATATTTTTTCCATTCATTGTCCTAAATTTATTTTCACCTACTTTTTTTTGTTATTTAATAAAAATACTTAATTTTATTATTTTATTATGAAAAGTCGTCCCGTACAATGTACGATGGCGAACGACAACTTTTATAATTAGTTAATAAAAACCGAACAAACTAGAGCATGAAGTTCATATTTGTTAAATAGATTATATGATACTTGTATATCTGTAAACCACATATATAAGTTCATTTATGCGCATGTTGATTCGTAGGAACAAAAATTTTTAATATCACGTACGTAAAAGAATAATATTAACAAAAAATTTGAAAATTCCTTTCAAAATAAATGGTTTTTTACAGGTACATTAACAAAAGCCAATTTCAGTTTTCATTTCGTTATTTATTTGCTTATTTTTTTTTTTTTAACATACCTACTTAAGAAGTTTTATAAATTAACTCGAAACTTGCATAAAATTTAAACGTTAGAAAAGATATATTAAATTAAAAACATCTATAATACTTTAAACTTTTAAATTCATTTGTTGATTTCGTGTAAGAAGGAAAAGTTATAGCGTAGGTATTTATAATGTAAATTAAGGATGTTGGAACACTAAGTACGAACGAAATGTTGCAAAAATGAAGTCACTTTAATTCGTAATATTGATCAAATATTCTCTTTTCTCTTCAATTTCTCTTCAATTTTTTTTCTATATGCCTATTTCTTTTGAATCCATGTACCTGGAGCTTTTGCAGTATTACTGCCATATTTCGACAATAAACAACTTCGATTAGAAAGACTGTCGAATTAATAATCAAAATTAACTGTACAAAATTTTGATTTTTATGAACTGGTTTTGATTTTGAAAGTTGACTCTCTATCCAGACTATAGGGTAATAGGTACAGTTATTGACAGGGATATAGCTATCGACATACTATGAATTAAATATCAAATATTAAGAATAATGTTTATTAACATTTAGATAATATGGACTTACTATCTGTAAAGGCAATTACTTCTTATTGCTAGTGACATATTTCCTATTCTGTGATTCAAATACGGTATTCACAAATTAACTTTGTGGAAACACGTTTCTAAGAGTTTAACTTTTTTTCATCGTATAGTAGGTACTGTTTATTATTGAGTAACTATGAGGTGTATCGATCGTATATGCCACAAGAAACGTTAAATTTAAACATTAGATAAGAAATTTAATGTTGATTATTAAAAGTTAAAGTTAAAAATTTATAAAGATACACTGAGAAAAAATTACAGTAAAAATTACGGAGCTGCCTCCGGTAAACCAGGCTCAAGTAACCAGTCGGTAGGAAATTATCAAGCAAAAATATAAAAAATCCCTTTCAAACATTATTTTTTACGATTCATTTGAAAATTTTTCCTGTACAGCTTAAGAATTTTTCCTATAAAGCTCCGTAAAATTCGATCGGCTAATAAAATTTCAAGTGGATACCAGGAAAACTTACTTAATTTTTGTAAAATTATACTAGACATAGAAGAATTTTTACGGAGCTACAGTGTAATTTTTACTAAGCTGAATGGTAGACGCTATTTTTTATTTCTATTTTCTCCTTGAAACCTGTGTTTCAGCATCTCTCTCACACAAGCATCACACACAACTGACGATAAACAGTTGTATGTAACATCCACATAAGGTCGAGTTTAGTGCATTGCAAAAAAAATATTAGAAGTATTTTTAGATGATCACACGGAATGTTATTTAGTTTGTAGTAAAAAATATTCATTGTGTGACCGGTGGATGTATACTGAGTGGAGTGTTAAAATTTTTTTATTTTTTTTTTATTTTTATAATAAACTATTTAATGGACTTTTTGAAACAAAGAATTGTTATTTGTGTTTCATGAATTGTTGTTTATTTTTTATTTTAATTGTTGTATGTTTTTTATATGTATTGATGTTTATTGAAACATGTTTTTCCACAAATAATAAAAAACCACAGAAGATTTTTTCAATATTAATAATTTGATTTTAATCCTTACCCTTCTATCAATATCTTTTTGAACTATTTTAATTCAATTATTTATTAATAAATAAAAAAAACCTAATAAATAATACGGTGAGAGAGCGGAATTTTTCCTGTACAGCGCCGAAATTTTTACGGAGTCACAGTGTAATTTTTACTGTGTAGTCAAATTTTACGGAGCCATAGGGTAAATTTTACTATACTCATCGTACTTTTTCCTTTGCCTGTCACTTATGCCCGCATTACCAGAGAGCTCCGTAATTTTTTACTAGAAATTTCCGTATTTTTTCTCAGTGTATTTTATCTTTTTTTTTTTAATTTTCGTTGTTAAAAAAAGAGAAGAGCATTTCAAAAACTATGTATATTAAAATATGTTAATAACTATACATGGTATTGTCAATAACTGTGTTTTTAGAAAGGACAAAAGTTAAAATTTTATATAATTTTTCTGTTTATGAATTTAAAAAATACAACAAATACATAAGAAACAAGCATTCTTTCTTTATCTAACCCATATTTTATTATACCTTTACAGGCATGTGTCAGAATTCAAAAAATAAGTGAAATTGTGAAAGTGCGTTAAGGTGTTGATAACTGTACCTGTTACTCTATTTCTACACCTTTTTGTTTTAGATTATATTAATTATTTCAGCTCTTTGTGTTTTTGCTAAAAATAGTCCAAATTACCCGATGTAACTGACTGAGAAAGTTTCCCGAAGCAAATTTTATAAAACCTGACATGTTTTGTTCGAGAATTATCGAACTAACCCTAAAAGCAAACTTCAATCACAATCCCTGGAGCAAGTTTCAATATGATTCTCGCTGTAGTAGTTGCATTGCATAGATAGGTTGGTTAAAATTCATGATTAAAAATGTCAACATCCTTAACAAACTTGAAGTAAATGCAAATGCAAGGTAATTACTCATTTATGACGTACAAGAAAATTGAATATTAAATTAAAGTATATTTCTCTGTTTACTCCCAACAGTCCTAAATTTTATTTACCTAGTCTTTTTATTTATGTAATAATTTCAATCATTTTTATATGCATATATATATATATTATTCATAATCCACTCATAAAGTTATAAATAAAGAAGGAAAATATATTTTCGAGATATGATAGAATGAAATCATATGATAGAATGAAATCATTATTCTGATTTCATCGAATTTATCTTGCTGAAGTCGGTAGTTCGTATTAGTTCAAGTAACAAACAAACTCTACTACATTGTATTGATAAAAATAAAGAATAAACTTTATCATTTACATTGTAGGTACTTGCGATTAGTGGTGAGACTCCTCTTGTGATCACTGCTACTGAGAACACGATGATTTGCACTTAGCAGATATCAAACTACATAAGACTCTCCAATTACGCAATTCACTAGCGCCGTTGGAGGAGAAATTGTTAAATAAGAAAGTCAATGGTCATGGGCGTCAATGTTTCTGATTTATACATTTGCATGATTTACTGTTACGAACTATTACTTAAAACCCGGAGGGGTGCTATTATACACATCTTGTGTGCGACGTAATTGTTAAATGGGAGCGTGCGTTATCGGAGAGTGCTATGTATATGATACCGTTCTGCTCTTAAACATAGAAGAGCCGACAGAGACCCTGCTCTAATAGACTCTTGTCCCAAATATTCATAAATGTTTTCAATTAGGTAATATAAGTACCATAGGATTTAGATGGAGGGTTCGTCCACACCAAATCAACCAGTACTTAAAACCTTATGTCTTCAGATCATTATAATATTTCTTTTATATGGTAGTACTTTCTTTGAAGATAACGAATATAAATTTTTATCTTTTTATTACCATTATTTTTATAGTTATAACAATTTTTAAAATCCAAAAACTGCAATTTTTCGGAGCGCTTTGAAATATTTAAACACATGCAACTCAAAAACTATTTGCCCTAGAAAGTTGAAACTGGCACCATTAATTTCAGAATTAAAAGGGCTTTAATTTGACATATAACATGATAATGCAGTTCAAATTTAACCCTTTCTCCACAATCCAAAAAACTAATTTTTATAAAAACTCCAAAATCGGAATTTTTAATTTTTTTGAAAAAAATATATGTTATACCCAACCTCTTAAGTGAGTCGTATACAAAGTTTCATGATGGCATTCTAATGGTAACATACTGAAATAATTTTTATCTGAATTAAGACGTGTGTAATTCTGGTACATTTAGTACAGTATATGTTACTAATAAGTAAAGATCTCAAGGACGGTCCTATCGATTTTGAAGAAACTTGAATAAGTTCTAGAATACTAAAAAATAAGCAACACGTATTTCAATTTAAACTTTTACTCTATCTCTTCATATCTCTTACCGTTTTCGAGATATTTAAAACATTAAATTTTACCCCAAATTTTGAGGAGCGAATTAACCCTTTCAAACCGTTTTTCTGAAAATAAAAAAATACGTGTCGCTTATTTTTTAGTGTTCTAGAACTTATTCAAGTTTCATCAAAATCGATAGGTCCGTCCTTGAGATCTTTACTTGTTAGTAACATATACTGTACTAAATGTACCAGAATTACACACTTTTCACACAATTCAGTGTGTTACCATTAGAATGCCATAATAAAACTTTGTATACAACTCACTTAAGAGGTTTGGGTATAACATATATTTTTTTCAAAAAAATTAAAAATTCCGATTTTGGATTTTTTATAAAAATTAGTTTTGGATTGTGGAGAAAGGGTTAAATTTGAACTGCATTATCATGTTATATGTCAAATTAGAGCCCTTTTAATTCTGAAATTAATGGTGCCAGTTTCAACTTTCTAGGGCAAATAGCTTTTGAGCTACATGTGTTTAAATATTTCAAAGCGCACCGAAAAATTGCAGTTTTTGGATTTTAAAAATTGTTATAACTCAAATACGAATATTCAAAAAAATATAAAACTTGGTATTTTTGGCCACACAGATGTGAAGAAACTATTCACCAAATATCATGCATTTTGAGAACATTGATGTTTAAAATCAGGTTTTTATTTGTTGATTTGATATGGACTTACCCTGGAATTTAAACGTTACTGTGTATTTATATTTATGTCCATGCTCTTTCACAAAATGCTTAGGTTTTTTCAATTCTTAGAATTCAGAAGCCCTTTTTAATCGTGAATCATTTTCTAGATATTGTTTTTATATTTCTTATTTTTAATGTTCCGTACCAAAATTGGCAAAACGGAACACTTATTCAATCACTTCGGTGTCTGTCTATCTGTCACAGGGGATTTTCTCTGAAACAATTCGGTGCGAAAATTTGAAATTTACGGTGCATTTTTTTTAAATTTAGCACAGAGGTAGAGTATGGTGGCCCGATTATAGATGTGAAGTTAAATTTCGTATCTGGTGGTAAATTTCAGGGGATTGAACCTGATCAATCTGAAAAGTGGGACAAAAGTTTTTTGTCAAGAGCACTGAGTCGGGTAACAAAGAAAAGCTTATTAAAACACGAATTCAAGTTAAGAAAGTTCTTTTGGCTCGCCAGGGTATTTTTTGGGAGAAATAGGAAAGTGACAGACAGTGTTTTTTTTTGCTCGTCAGCTTGTTGGGATGCACTTGAGTCAAAATCGTTTTCAAAAACGAAAATGTTCGTTTTGATTTGGTTTTTTTTTTTTAAAAATTATTTTATAGTAGGTATCAATGATGTATTATATATATAGATACGTTATAACCGTACTAAATGTACAAAAAAATAGCCACTTTATGCAACTGTAGTGTGGGTAGTGTGTACCTTCGCATTACGCATGTTCTGTAAAAGAGAGATCACAACACATGAACACACTACAGGAAACACGTATGTAAGAAAAAGACAGGGTATGTGAATAAGTTTGATTATGTACCATGTAAGGAATGTTTGTTTATTTGGTTACATAATTCATAGCAACAATACAATTAAAACTTATTAAAAATAAAGAAATTATCAATACTTAAGAATGAAATGATATATTTTTTCTATTTTTTAAAGTTCTTGTATAATTCCTATAGTTTTTCATTACAAATGACGGCATTTTACTACGCATTTGTACGATCTTTACTCATTGAAGTTTGCTGTAAGACTGACGACTAATGCAGGCAAAGTGAGGCAATTACCTCACTTTTAAGGGACCAGTTTTTAACAGCTTATAACGTATCTATATATATATATATATATATATATATATATATATATATATATATATATATATATTAGGGTGGCGCAAAAAAACCACATATTTTTCTTTTTTTTGTCTCATAGGAAAAAAAGTTAATTTAGCTCGACTTAAGAATGCTCACCAAAAATTAGCTCGATAAAAAATTTTTTAAGGGTCGCTCAAAACTTTTTAAAATTTGAAAATGGGCCAAAAATCGATTTTTGTTTTTCATCAAACTTTTTTTCTCATCCCTGCATATGTTTGTACATTGAATAATAAAAAATTCTTCCAAATTTTAAATCAAAAAATTAATAATAAAAGGTCGCTCAGGATTTTAAAGTCAAAATATTTAATATTTTTTAGGGGCGCTGAAAAATATTAAATATTTTGACTTGAAAAATTTTCAGAACTGTTGAGCGACCTTTTATTCTCAATTTTTTGAGTTAAAATTTGGAGGAATTTTTTATTATTCAATGTACAAACGTATGCAGAGATGAGAAAAAAAATTTGGTGGAAAATAAAAATCGATTTTTGGCCCATTTTCAAATTTTAAAAAGGTTTGAGCGACCCTTAAAAAATTTTTTATCGAGCTAATTTTTGGTGAGCATTCTTAAATCGAGCTAAATTAACTTTTTTTCCTATGAGACAAAAAAAAGAAAAATATGTGGGTTTTTTGCGCCACCCTAATATATATATAATACATCATAGGTAGGTATACCATAATATTTAGGTATGTATAGTAGCTATAGTAGGTATATTGCTCTTACAAACTGTACTTTAGCTTTAGCTCTCTGTAATCTCTACTCACTAAAAATCTCTGTTAAGCCCACCTCTACTTACCATTACCATTTATTTGTACTTATACTATGCATTTTACAATATGCTACGTTTATTAAAATAACTTTCATGAAACATCAACTTGAACTAGTTTATATTGTCAAGTCCTCCCTATTCCGTTTTGTTCAATTTTTCTTGCTGGATACTTGCTTGCTTCTGTTATATACATATGCTCAGCGAAATGAAATTATCAAAATATATTTATTAAAATAACATTATCAAAGCGAGTATAATAGACAATTTCTTATTTTGTTAAGTATTCACCACAACAGATTTGAATTGGAATAATTTTCCGAGCGAAAAAATAGTTGAGACCACTTGAGAAAACATTTCCCAAGAATTGCTGATATTTTTAAAAGCCATTTCACCGTTGACAGCAAAACGAAAAGTTCATCCATAAATTACTCTAATGCAACCAATCATCCTAATTCAAATCACTTCCATATAGAGCTCGAGTTGAGCAGAAATAATTTTTTTTTTATTTTAATGACATCAACAACATGATAAAATGATAAAAATGGAAGCGAGGTTTCAGAATTTTTTCTTTTTATTTTTACTAAAATTAACCACGTAGAACAAATAAAAAAAATTCTGTATGAAAATGAACTGACGGTTCGAAACAATATTGTCACAATAGAGAATATGCATGTTTTTTTTATTACCTAAATCGTTAGAGGAACTAATAACAACTCTAAAAAAAAATATTTTAAAAAATATCAGTATCCTTAAATAATTTAAAAGAATTATTTTTTTATGGTTTTAACCTAATACAGTTTAAACGAAATCACGCCGGGTATGACGTATTTTGGCATGATTAGTACTCCAATCTTGACACTAGAATTTTTAATGATGGTAACGATAGTAACAACAATAAATTATATAATTACGAAGATTATTATTTATTTATTTATTTTTATATTACATTTACCCATTTATTTTATGAATTTTTGAAAATAAAATTCCTATTTCAAACAGACAAATTAGGATAGAGGGAATTCATTAGAATCGTGCACTTTATGCCAAGTTTTTGAAATTTGGTATAGTCTTAGGTATGGTCTTAAGGTTTTAGAGAACCATCGCAAGCAACTTGTGCGTGTTATATGTTCTAGGATGCGAGGAATCCATTTCTTAGGGCTAATTTGTTATAGAATCAGTTTCACATTATCAGTCAACACATTAGACCATACAATGTAAGGTAAAAAAGCAATTTATTAATTGTATGTAATTTATTAATAAAATTACAAAATATAGAGAAATACGAATTGTTGACACAAATACGATAGTATCTGACGTAAATTACAGCTTTGCAACATGACGACTTATTATTTTCATGTGTTATGTGAATTGTTTATGCAATCTTCTTGAGACTTGCACAATGGGCTGCAGCGAATCTCGGCTCGATAACATTTGACGAAATAACAACAATTAAATAGCAATGAACATCCATGACTTGCATCTGGAAGATCATTTCAGTAGGAAACCCATTCTTTGGTTTTGTCATTCCATTCTCAACCCCATTTACTGTAATCAGCGATTTCAGACGATTTAGACAGATTATAGATTTGATATAGATTCAGGAGACTTCACTACAAATCCAGCGTCCGTCATTATAATTTACGATAAATAAATTATAAATAAATGTTTAAAGAAAATAATAAATAGAAAAAATAGAGAAACTTCAAGCACAATTAAAACAATCAGTATGCACAATTAATTATTTGACATTTACAAGGTTTACAAGTAAACAACGAAACGAAGTTTTTTTTTCTATTTCCCTGGTTACTCTTAATGGGTCGATTCTGTAACTACATTATTACAGACTGTTATTTTGCAGTACAGAGCTCTGTAAAATTGTTTTTAACAGAATGTTAAAATTTTGGTATTCTGTAAGACACTATGTTAAGATGCCAATTACATTTTATATATTCTACTGTTGTTGAACTATTTATGTTAAATTACCATGAATTTTTGAAAATGTAAAAAATTAATTCTTTTATAGCGATTTATGTTAAATGGGGAGGTAAATTATGTGTATTACCCACGTATATTAAACTCGCGTAAAATTATCATGATTATGGGTTAAGCTATTTCTAAATTAGATATTCGGGAATTCTCTAGATAACCAGTTCCTTATAATGGTATAATATTTCACGACACTCGTCAAATGGTAAAATAGGCATAAGTATGTACCTATAATGCGATAATTTCGATATCTAGTTCACACACATCAGAGCTTTCCGTAGATGTCGATACCGATAGTTTTAGAAATACTTCAAGCCCACCAAGTCTCTGGGGAAAATTTTTCATAAATTATTGACACTTTTATGAGTAATAATTTTTTTAAAAAAATTGTGAAAACAGGTAAAGTAAGGAGCGCTTATTCACTATCAAAAGACAATGCATTGTGTATTAAATACGTAGACAACAAAATAAGAATTCACAATACTATGAATAAGAATACTTGATGAAATACATTAAATAACTGAAGCACTGTCGAGAAAAGGTAAAACGCTTCATGTAGACAAATTGTGTCAGTGCGATATTGCCCCGAAAAAATTCACTGTTTATAAAGAAAATATAATTCATAATAAATTTCTTTTATTTGAAATTACATCCTGCCCGATTTAAGAACACTGCAGTATTTTCTCAACAGTCTTCTTACTACAAAATATACTTCATGATTACATATTTACGGATATCAAATAATTCAAAAAATGACAAACTAAAACGTCAAAATATTGAATTTATAAAAAACGCAAAAATCAAAATTATCAATATTTAATAACATCTATAGTAACTAGCCTATTTAACAGCTCCGTAAAGTTTATGGCCAGTATTTTGAGTGCTGTAAAGTTTACAGAGAAATAACAGAATGTTAGCTAACATTTCGGGTAAAAATTGCGTACAGAATACCATTTTATAACATTCTGTAATTTAACAGTCTAACAGAGGTTTTACTGACTGTTGATAGTTACAGAATCGACCAATAAATGAGCATTTCCATGCCGAGTTACGTCATAGCGGGTTCAGTTTCGTTTAAAATTCATTTAAAATATTATGTTTTAAAATATTTATTTTTATCACAATTTACAAATTAAAAGATTTTTTACTGTCACCATTAAATTTCTATATTCTACTAGAATATAAAAAAAAAAAAATATTTAAAATTTATTTAGACTATATGCATACATATTCTCTATTTCAAAAATAAAAGTGATATTTTGCCCAGAAGTATTTGTATATTATTTACAAATATGGAATACCATAAAGTAACGCTCAAATCTATTAATATTAAAAAACAATTATTCTATTGAATTAATCATATTTCTAAAAGTAATTTCGTTATTCTAATAGCAATAGTGAATAACTCGCCCCAAAATTGCACTAATTCAAAAAATCACTTAATTCTAACTCAAAAACGAATGTAATTCGAAACGAATTATATAGGTTCTCAACTTTTCATTTTTACCAAAATCAAGCATGTAAAAAAAAAAACTACTAGAAAAAAGACTTCTCTCGGTCACGATTTTTCTTAATTCAAAAATTCAAATATTTAATTTAAAAACTTCATTACAAGCTCAAAAATTACAGAACTTCATTAATGTTTGCTTCATTTCATTAAACCTAATGCTACATTTCGCATATAAAAACAATTTCTAATACATCATTCCCAGAAACACATCATGTGTTATCAAACGTAAGTAAAACCATTATAGAACATATATGTATAAAAACTTTTACAAATGAGGTTCGCCGTCTAGCTTTTCACACAGATAACGGCAACTATTTATTAGGAGCGTATAACGTCACTTTAGTTTTAATCTAATTTTCAGTAACGTATTGGTAATACATTTAATTCATCTACATAGTACATAAATAACTAATAACTATACCTATTAGCACTTTACATATTATTGTGGAGCCTGTTAGAGTGAGATAAACGTATACGAATGTTAAATGATAAATGTCTGTGACCTTTGTTAGATAAATTAGAATTTAATGTACTGATATAATTAGATACATATTCATGTATATTTAATAGAAATTATGAATAGTTCGAAATTTATGTGGGGAATAATCTGTACCAGAGGTTACAGATGAAGTAATAACTAATCAATTACACTTCCAATGGAGGGAGGGCTTATTAAATAAATTTAGGCAAGGCTAGGCTGAACTTTAAACTGTTTCTTATCGGCTATATAACTGTGGAAATTACGAAAAGACTAACTGCGTAAATTTCTTTTATTTTAGTCAGATTAATCCGTAAAAAATTTAAAGAAACCAATAGATATTATTTAATGTTTTAAACTGTCAAATAATAGAAATTTTTTTTTATTTTCACAGTAACAAGAATAAATTAAAGTAAAAAAAATGTTTTTTAAGAAAAAGCTTTTATTTAAAAATGGGCTAAAAAAAGTAAAATAACCTTTAAGTGAAGTTTGAAGCAATATGCAACATAATTTATAAAAGCTTGAGGCGTTATCATTAATTATTTCTGTTGTGGATATATGAGCTATTTTACATTTCAGTAGTTACCCAACTTAATTAAACGCCTCAAGCTTTTATAAATTATGGTGCATATTGCTTCAAACTTCACTTAAAGGTTATTTTATTTTTTTTAGCCCATTTTTAAATAAAAGCTTTTTCTTAAAAAACATTTTTTTTACTTTAATTTATTTTCTACTTTTTAGTCTGATTACAATTAATTTGAAAAAAAAATTAAAGAAGTAATTTTTTACCTATTATAATCAAGCATAACTATGGAAAAATTGCAATGTAAAATCAATGGACAATATTTGACAATTCTAAATATCAAAAAGTTGTACAGGACTAAAAATCAACAATTTTTTTTTTTTTTTGGGGGGGGGGGGATTTAGGACAAAACTAATTATACAATAGTGCATTGTCATCAAGGTTAGACACGTATGTAAAATTTGAAACCTCTAGCTCAATTAGAACCTATCTAAATTTTGATTCCAAGATTTGATCTAAACCAACATACTAACATATCAAGTTAAATAAAAGCTTTTAAAAACAAGAAGTTCATTCCACTTTCGTGTTTACAAATGCACAGTAACCATCATTACTCTGATTTTACTGAAATTTATAGGGGCCATATATGGACTAATCCCCAAAAATTTGAACGAATAGGACTAGCGGTAAATAAGATATCGACGTTTATTAGGATTTCATGGTAGCGTTGTGACTACCGTTACTCCCATAGTGGTGAAATTTGTAGAGGACCATCTAATAGCAACCAAACCGCACAATTTCTATCAAAAACATGAAACCAAAATTGTTCAGGAAGCTCGAAAATGTAAAACGGTCGTGAAAATTTGAAAATTTCATCATCAGGTTACCAAAAAGATGGCTCAGAAAAATTCCTGTTCACATTAATACGTAGGTATATTAACACAAATTTTATTTAAATATTAAAAATATTTAAAGTTTCAATTTAAAATTTCACAAAGTAAACCTCTCAACAGTAAATTATTTAATTTTATTTAACTTAATCTATACATTTCTTTTTAAACGTAAACAGTTAACAGAATTTTCCATGAGATTTTGTAATAAGGTTTTTCATTTCTTTGAAAATTTACCGCTAATTTAATTAATACTGGTGAAGTTACTTGTTTGAAGTTTGTGCGACATAAATTGTAGCCAAAATTTTTTTAATGACAATATCTCTTTTGTTTATTTAATTCCTTCTTTTGTCAAAAGTTTGTCAAAAGTACATTTTTGGTATAATAATTAAATGCGTGTTTCTGTGTCTTTTATCTTTTTTTATGTTTAAAGATAAGTATAATTTTTTTCTGTATCTATAAAATTTTATATCAACTTTTATTATTGTACCCTGTAAAAAATCTTTTTTGAAATAAATTCAAAAGTCTATACTTTTCAATCAATTTAGAATCATAAATAATGTAACACTTTATTAAACTTGTCCCGCAAAATCTTTATTCAATTTCAGTGGAAAAAAATCTCATAGATTAGCTGTGGCAGTAATATTTTCAAATAAATTTAAACGTGTATAAGATGGCGTTTGGTTAAATACATTACACATTGTACTTTCAATATACCTCATAAGAATATCTTAGTTTTGTCACTTACACTAATGGTCACGTCTGATAGTGATCATATGAATCGAAACATGTCACAAAGTTTCTAAAATAAAATTGGTATTGTTTACAAAGTAATTTGTTTTATTAATTTGTTTTATTTGTTTTTCTGAATAAATTCACGTTTTCTACAGTTTAAATTTGTTATTTAAGAACAATTTAACATAAAGAAATATCAACCCAAAAGGATAACAAAAAAAATTATTATTACAAAAATAAAGGAAAATATTTAAAACAAATCTTTAGAGTGTACAATTTATATATTATTCATATATTTTTATTTGTGTTTTAAGAATAGAATTTCAGTGTTAGTTCACCGACCTTCTTGCAAATTCACAATTCGCCCCCATTATTAAATACTTGACTGATATTTTTAGGTACTAATAAAATCAAAGGTGGCTGAATATTCTTCAGATATCCCCCATAGTCAATACAGTAATCGTCGTTTAATGTGTATCATATAGTAAAATTTTTTATTTTAAATTTAACACATAGGTAATGATATAATTAGTACAAAATACAAAAACTTGCTTTATTCTAAAATCATAATAATCAAATAAAAATACATTTAATAGGTGTGATTAGAATCCATTTGCTTAAATTCTTTCTTTTAATTGGGTAAATTACCAGCGGAATCGCCTAGCGTGCTTAGCCACCGGCACTTGCGGACTAGTAGATCAAGGGTTCGAATCCGGCGGTTCACTGTACTCGTAAAGGTTTTGCATACCTGCCGAATCCTAGCCCTCAAATGACTTTCATTTTTCTCCACCACACAACATAATGAAAGTTTGAAAAAAAATAATCTGGGTGGTGTCTGTTGTAGACTGAAATACGTACCGTCAATTGGGATGGAATTGATAATCGGGGGTGAGATTGTTCACTAAATCATATTTTTTTAAATTGAATACAGCGTCAGAACTATAGTTTAGAATGCGATTTTCCTGACCGATAATGGAAGAACCTTCTACGGAAAGCTACGGACTCCCTCCTTAAGCCCGGGTTGCGAGGCTGTAACCCCGGCTACACCACCCTCTCGTCGGGCCTACCCTTAATGAAGAAAGTCCGTTTTCAGGGCTGCGAATTCGTGGGAACATTCTCACTCCAAAACCAGTACGAGATTGTTCATGGCTTATTTGCTTCCTCTAGACTATGTTTTGGCATGTAAGGTCACAATATTTTGTGTCAAGGTCCGTATTACCATACTTTGTATATATAAACCCATTTTGTTTTGATTGTTTTTTATTTCTGTAAAATAAAGACCAAAATGTTTTTTTTATCAATTCCATCCCATTTGATGGTACATTAAACTCAATTATTATTATTATTAACTGAGAAAATTAATAAGCGACTATTATAGTAATAATAAAAGTATAAAAATTAAAGGTAATTTAATGTTCCGTAAAATAAGAGAAAAATTAGGCTAAATTTTCTTTTATTTACCTAATATTTGTGTAGGATGTTTTAACTTCCGTTACGTAAAATAAAAATGTTGTAATGCATAACAGCGTGGTCGTATAAAAGGAAATTCTTCTACATACTCTTGTAATTTGCAAAGAAAGAAAGTTCACGAACTCGAAATTTAAAAAATAAAATATGAAACTTCGTCAGTACGTAGATGCTGTCGACCTAATAACATAAAACATTTCAATAGGCATGATGACGAATTTTTAAAAACTCTTTATGAGATTCAGAAATATCTACTTAAACCAAAAAAATCGTATATTTAAAAAAATCGATTTATATATAAAATTGTTATTTTAATTATTAATTTCGATATGCACGTCAAAACGCTCGAATGTGTCATGGTGTCTGCTGTGACGTCACTTCTATGTAATCAGTAGGACGGATCCACAAATATAACGCAACTGTCTATATTGTGTTGAGTTTGAGTTAGAAGAATCTAGTTGATTTTTGTTACAAATATGGGGTAAGGGCCGTCTCGTGGTACCGCATATATATGTACTGAAATTGATGCAAGTGTATTTGTAAAGGTCTTTTTCAATTCTTCGATAAAAGAACTGACAATAAAACTGACCCGCACGACAGGGGTCCATTCAGCACAATCCATTCATATATAAAAATTTTTAAAATTTGTACTTAAAGAATTAAAATGCTTGGGTTTAACAGAGCTCTAATTGTTAAAAATTAATTAAATAAATGCTCAAATATGACAATTTTACATATAGGATAGGGCGGGGTAGAAAAAGACAAAATCAAATCTTTTCATTTTTCATGCAGAAAATATTTGAATTTTTAGACAATAAAAAAAAAACACTGTATGATGTTAAATTGTTTGTATTTTGAGATTTTTGATGTTTTTTCACTCAAGCTAATGACATAAATCTATAAAAAAAAATAAAAACCTTGTCTTATTTTTACCCGCCAAATATACCGATGAATACCGATAATTGTTTTCAATGACAATTTTTTTTAGAAGTAAGGGGAAAATTTTACCCCAAAAAGTGAACGCCAAACACAAGTCAATGGAAATCTATCAAGAGAAATAGATGGAGCAAAAAGTTGCTTATGATGCCCCAAATATGAATGCTAAAGTTTATAAGTGGTGTGCAGTCCCTCAATGCGGAAATACATCAATAAAAAATTCTAGCAAGTTATTTGTTTACGTTCCACATCAGAAAAATATGCACTAAGTGACTTAATCTAGCACAGCGAGATCCAAAAACTATTTGTCTAAATTTTCCAATTTATTTTTGTGAAGATCATTTTGACGTAAGTTTTTATTTCATTTCAAAGATTCTAAAATATTCTATGCATAATAATTTTGTTTGCTGTCTTTTAATAATAAATTTGCTGCTTTTTAAAGTTATGTTTCATCTTGGTTATTCACAATTATTTATCTTAATGGGTACTTTATTAATAAATAATAATAGCCTCTAATATTTGTACTTGTTATGAAGTAAAAATAAGAGCACACAAAAAGCATATTTTACGGATTTTGAAGTTATAAGTCATCTTTTTTAAAGAATATTGATGTACTTGTTGAAGTTTTGACATTTCTAAATTCTGCTGAGCGAAAGTCTTTATTTGATGCAAGAAACTCTCCCAGAATTAGCAAATCAATTTTTGGTAAATTGGAATTATTTGCCTTAGTAAATCCCTGTTCCATTGCTAACGTTTCTTAATAAATGCAATAAACAGTGCAGAGCTTGTACAGAAAATTGAGTTCAACAAAATATTGTTTACATAGACGTGACGTAGTTTACTGTGATTTGTGTTCAACCTGTCATGGCGGACAGCTGTAATTTGTCGTTTTATTTTACTAAAAAATATTAATAATAAAATAAAATAATAAAAATTAATACGTTTTTTTATTATTCAAGATGCATTAGATAAATATATAATTTCAATAATTCTTTATTACTGTCATCATGCCTATTGCCATCTTGCCAAGTCAGAAATGCTCTAAGTGCGACCCATGGGCCAAATGTTATCTGCAAGCCAGATCGTTTGCAATCTCAAATTCGTAATCGTCAAGATTATTTACCAATATTTTTTCATAACTAAACATTTTTCGTTGAAAATTTATGCAGGATATGCGATGTCATTTCCGGCTGTTGTTTTTCTGTTATTTTTAGCATTTGAATATTGTTAGAAATTAAAAAAATTAGTTACGGAAACCAGCAAGCAGTTTCAATTTTCATGTTTCTGGAATCAAAATTACGGTTTCTAGAGGTTTTAAAAAAGTTTGTATTGATAATAATGTCATTAAGCTCAATGTTTTCTTTTTTAAATTAACAGCTACAGAATGATATGAATGAGATCTGTTAGTGAAAAGTGAATTTGAGTTTCAGATTTTCATGCTTTCTGTAAAGTGCCAATTCGTTCAGAAAATGTGATTTTTTTGTTAAGCTCGACCCCTATTTTTAATTTGTAAATTAGAATAGGAGATCGATCACAATTCGCTCTGATCAAGCTTTAGATTACTCTGAGTTTCCAAATTCGTGGACTTATCCCGTTAATAAAATTAAATAATTTTCTGGTCTCTTGCAGCCAAACTAATATTTATGTGGCTATTATAAATATATAACTTTGTAACATAAATTGTTCGCTTTGAGTCTTCCTCTTAATCAAAACTAAATTTTTCAATATCTTTTGAATCTAAGGGTATGTTTATACATACGATTCTGATTGGATGAAAATCGAAATAAAAATCGTTTAATGATGCTTGCGGGTTTATACATATACGATTGCTTATTTCGATTTTAAAAAAAGAAAATGGCGGTAGAATATCAACTTATAAGTATTCACATAACCTCTCTGATTTTATATGTATAAAGCATTATATACCTAAATGACAATTATAAAATATACATAATTATATGAAATATTGTAAAATGTCAATCATACAATTGTATTTTCCCTTATTTTTTAATCTTATTAAAAATTGAACAAATTGAAATGTCAAATATCAATGAAAAAATAAATTTCACGCACACCTATCTTTAAAATAATAATAATAATATGCATTACAGTTTAAATAACAGTTTGTTTCACAAAGAACAGTTACGAAACGAGATGACGTAAGAGTGTCAATTGGAATTCAAAAATTCCAAAGGGTTATCCATGTTATGTACCTAAATAATGCATAACATTATGCATACTAATACAGTGAAAATATCATCACTAAAGTAAATTTAATTTAGAAAAATAAATTTGCAGCTCAAATTATTTTGTGAAAATTTACAGTTGATAATTATGTAAATTATTTAATTTTGTCTAAGTTTCACTGACTTTTTTAAAATTTTTAACAACGATGGCAGTGGAATTTTAACTGTCATTAAATTTTTTTTATTTAAATCTTGTCATCAATTATTTTTGATATTTCCTTGTAATTTTAGTGTGTTTTGTGATCTGTAAGATATTTCTGATATGTATTTAATTATTATGGTGGCTTAAAATGTCTGGTGCTGCTAAATTTTGTTTAAATCATTCAAAACAAAATTTCAATTTATGTTTTTTTTGAGTGCCGTTTGATGCAAATTTTTAAGTATTATTATAATTTGAATGCTTATGTTAAAATACGTTAAATAATAAATAATTATTAATATTTCATAATAATTCAGTTAATATTTTCGATTTCGACAGTGGTTGATGCTAATAGGTCGTGACGATCTAAATTCTGGTGTTGAATACTGTCATCAATTTCGCGTTTGCTCAATTCATTTTGAAGAAAGTTGCTTTTAGTTGTTCATATAATTTAACATGAGCATTATCAACCCTCAATCTCACATGTACAAACACATACAATCAAAGGACATACATAATTGTTTGTACGTATATCAAAAAAGGATAGAAAGTGCGTTTCGCTACTGCCTATGGTAATAATCTTTTATTTATACCGTGATATGCATATGATCTTTCTTAATATTTTCAGGTTGCGCCATTTTGATTTTTAAAAAATCGAACTAAAAAAGGATTACAATCTATTTTTATAAAAATCGTTTTGAAATCGAAGGCAGTACGATCATAATTGGATCACCAGTTTACACATCCAATTGTTATACGATTTTCGTTCGATTCGATTAACATTCGATTAAAATCGTATGTCTAAACGTAGGGTAAGAGCTTAACATTTTATTTACATAAAATACATTTAAAGCTACCGTGTTATAAAAGACTTTTGTGTATACAATACGTAAATCCAGTTTTTTTATTGACTGAAAAATAAATTTGAGATAATTCTTTTCCTGTTTTCAAATAACCGAACGACAGCCTACTTTACATATTGCCACTTAAAATTCACGTCAGCTTTTCACATTTTTCGATATTTTTACATGTTCGATTAATTTCGAACGGAAGTGACAAACAAGCTTAGTGGATATTACGTTTATTCAAAAATATTTAAAGATAAAAAATTTTAAATCGCAAACAAAATTATTAGGATTTGTTGAAACAAACAATATTTTGTTTATTTATATATAGTAAAAAAAAAAATTGAATAAATAAAAAAAAAATTATTAAATTGTTATTGGTTTTTTCTCGGAGAGGACAGATAAAACACGATCGTCAGCACAATTGCTTGCAATGGTTTGAAAGTTTTATTTCACAACTTCAAGTAGGTACTTGTAGAAAGTGGCATCGCAAGACCAAAATGGGGAGTGGGCAAGATAATTTTTGCGGAGCCCACTCTAATTTTCTTATTTTCTTTTTGAAATTTCTATCTTAAAAATTACGCGACAATCAGAAAAAAAAACGAAAAACAGTCACTCGCGAGGTCCCTTTAGGTGCGAGGCCGTGGACGTGGGCTCACATCTCCCACGCCTAGCTACGCCACAGCTTGTGGACATTACCAAGTAATGACGAACTTTTGTTTGTATTTAATCATACAAACAAACTTTGGTTGCTGTTAACACTATACAGTCCGCGCGTCTACGCAGTAAACTTCTCCAGGCCGTCAATATTTTAGAAAATTAAAGAAGAAACTATATAGATAAATTCACGAAATAATTCACTGCGAACACACACATTTTTTATTTAAGAAAATAAATAAATCTGTAGGTACATATAATAAAACTGTAACAAGACCGTTTCTGTACATGGAATATTTTTTGAAAATTGTACTGGTACTGTAAATAGCTATCGATGTAGATATCAAAACAATTTTAAATCTTTTGTCTGTCTGTCGGCCTGTCTTTCTGTCTGTCGGTCTGTCTATCTGTTCACGCATCACATAAAAACTACTGGACGGATTTTAATGAAATTTGGTGTGATGATAACGTCATTCCCACGGGAAAAGGGAAAAACTATTTTGAGCATGTACACACATTACGTAAATTTACATATTTCATAATTTCATAACTATAGTAACAAAATGTAATGTAAATAAATTTAATATTGTAGTTTAGAAATTTTTCTGAATTTGAAATAAAAAAAAACTTTGCTAATTGTGTACCGAAAAATACATTGAGACAATTTAATGCATTTTGTGTTGTAAGAAACTATAAATTCGAAAAAGAAACTACTCAACGTTTCGCGTGAACAACGTCACGGGTACGGCTAGTACATAAATAAAACAAGATGTCAGTAAAAATAAATAAAATAAAAAACATAGAAAAACAATTTATGAACAAAATACAAATAAATAATTAAAAATTATATTACATATATTACGTTATCCGTTAATACGTTTATAGAAACAATCTTACTAAGAGTGTGTTACCCATATTAGTGATAGCCATCCATGGTAACATCACACACTTGAGTGATCACTGATCGAGATCCGCCTCTACGGTTGTCCAGGCAGGCTATGAAACACTCATAGGCTCACTCATAAAGGCTACGAAAATAAGCTGTTTATCCTTAAATTTTCGGCAGAAAGTATTTCTTTAAGTTTTTTTTTTATTTCTGATAGCGTTTAGCTATTAGGCTATATACGCTTTTATTATCTCGGATTTGGTACAGAATTCTATTTATCGTTAAGGAGAGAGTTCACGCCAGAAACGGTTAATAAACTAATTTTTTTCGAATCTCGTTTTTTGTTTTTATTTTGTTCTGTGGTTCTTTACAAACACGGTGATATATAAAACATAGCCAAAAATTTTTTTTTCAAGTAAAAAAATATTTATTTGTGGGCCGCTGCACAGTTAAGTTGCTGCTCCTTTGCAGAAAATGCTCGCCCCCCCCCCGTCCTTCGCGATTTGATCAGTAATATCTAGTTTTGGTATGTACATGAGTTATAGTATGCACTGAGATAATATTCTTTTATTTGTATGCCTTTGGTGACGTTTTAATAAACAGTGAATAAACCGCTTCTTTTGTTATTATTTTTGTTTTTTACCGTTTCCCGATAGTTGTGTCTTTCCCGACAAGGAAAATCATATCTCAAGTTCTAGAAAAGTTAGAGACTTAATTTTTTTTAAATTTTGTTCATAAACATATTGAGCATAAAGTGGAGTGTGCTTTTTCCATTTGAACAATTGTAACTATTTTTAAACACATTTTTTTAAAATAAAAATTGGGTTTTATAATTTTTAGAAGTTGGGTTTACAATTTTATAGCTAATTTTTAAAATTACCTGGAACCCATACTCAGCTTTATGGACAGGTCCTTTAGGAATAAAATAATGAAAAAATATTTAAAAAATATTTATTACTTTTTGAGATATGGCGTTCCTTGTAAACGTTTAAAATTTTGTGAAAAAGGGCCCCCTCACTCCCACAGGGAAGAGTAATAAATGTTTCGAAAACAAAATTTTTTATTTGAAACCCTCCCTAATTTGAAAAAAAATTTCAAAAAGCAAAATGATCGTAAATAAAAAAGTTGCTTTTTTATTTGAACTCCCTCCTTAACTAAACAATGCAGTATCTTGAGTTATTCTTAAATAAGGAATGAACAATATAAAAATTCTTAAATAATAGTAAAGTATTCTTTAATTTATTAATTATTATAATCAGAAATAACATACCTACCAAAAAATCATTCCTTAATCGTTAGAATAATCAAACGACTGAAAAGATATATTATTTTGTTACCTGCGAAGAAAAAGGATCTTGAAATAGGCGTCACACCGTAATCTGTCGTAAGCATAAAAGCCTATTACCTATATAGGTACTAATTGTTCCGAATTACGTTTACATAAATAGTATATTATCATACGTTTCTGTGTTAGAATTTTCTGGATCATCCCAACAAATGTTTTCCTAGTATATTCCTGTTATTCTCTTGTGGTTTTGTGTTTCTACGTCTCATTGCACTTTATCAAATAAGCTCGTCGGTTAGTTCGAACCATCTCGTCTCGCCCCGGCTCACATGTTGCCTGCCTAATGCACTCATTGTGTCCAACAGTCTCAACGTTGTCGACACAGGCCGCAGTGTACTTGTTTGGTTACGCTGGGGTATTGTTGTCGACATAAATCACAACCCAGTTAATTAAATCGCATTTAACCATTTAACCATTCTACGTTCAATGCTCGGACTATTTTGAACTATTGGACTATACCTATACACGTATACTAAATATATATATATATATATATATATATATATATATATATATATATATATATAATTAGAGTCAGTTAGTAAAAGTGTGCGTAAATAAGGATCTGTGTACAAATAGAGCGACTGTCCATCTGGATCAGTAGAATTTTTCTAGATAATTTTACCGTAAACTGTAGAAAATAACGAAGTGTCTAATCGTCCGCTAAACGGACGAATTAGATAACTTAGTCGTCCGCTAAACGGATGAATAAAATGACTTAGTCGTCCGTAAAGTACTAACTTTTCGCGTAAGTATTGATTTTTAATTTCTTAAATAAATGAATTATTAAGTTCTTAAATAAATGAAAGTAATTTGGAGTCATATTTAAAAAATCGAATTGAAAAACTAGGTGGTGAGGTTGGTTTTGGTTAAGTTAGTTTAGTTAGTTTTGACAATATACTTCGATTTTTGAGTTTTGATATGAACACTAGGTGGTGAGGTTAGTTAAGGTTACCCTTTTCTCGAAGGTTAGGTTAGTTTTGACAATATACTTCGATTTTTGATATAAAAACTAGGTAGTGAGGTTAGTTAAGGTTACCCTTTGCCCGCAGGTTAGGTTAGTTTTGACAATATACTTCGACTTTGATATATCAAACTAGGTGGTAAAGATAGTTAAGGTTAGGTCAGTTTAGTTATTTTTGACAATATACTTCGACTTTGCTGACAAAAACTAGGTGGTGAGGTTAGTTAAGGTTACCCTTTGCCCGAATACCCTAACCTAACCAAAAGCAACCTCACCACCTAGTTTTTATATCAAAAATTGAGGTATATTGTCAAATCTAACTAAACTAACCTAACCAAAACCAACCTCACCACCTAGTTTTTCAATTCGATTTTTTAAATATGATTCTAAATTACTCTCATTTATTTAAGAACTAATAACATTATTAAAAATCCATATTTACGCGAAAAGTCAATGCTTTACGGACGACTAAGTTATTTTGTTCGTCCGTTTGCGGACGACTAGCAACAGCCAGAAAATAATTATTGGGAAAATGATAAAATTTTACCATATATTCACAGCCGAAAATAGTATTAGGCAAGAACGAGGTCAGTGTTTCTCAACCGCCAATCTGCGGACTGGTGTCGGACGGCGATAGTACCTCACCGGTCCGCAGAAAGACGTGGGAATTACAATAAGTTATAAAAATGTTTTAGAATAAAGGTTTTTGGCGATAAAAATGACAGGTTTTGGAATTTATTTTCTTTTTATTTACCCCCCATGATAGCACACGCCTTGCACAAAAGAGCACAATATTTTTTGTTTTAGAATAGGAAACGGCAATTTATGATCGACCAAATGGTTGAACCTTTCATATAAAACGAACTATAATACCATTTCCATTAATAGCGGAAATGTTTCGAAACAAAATAAATTCTGTTTAAGATAAAGGAATTGCTTTTCAACATTTCTCTAACGCTTAAAAAAGTGTCGATATTTATTTGAATTATATGGTGGACCAAGTGGTCGGAATACAATATTTCATTTTTAGTTAATGGCAGAAACTATTCCAGACTACAAGAAATCTATTTAAAATTAAAGAATTGATTATAAAATGTTGGTTTTTGTCTGAATTGAGCTGAGCGTCCACTAGATCGGAACGTTAATTTTTTCTTTATTACTTTGCCTAAGGTGGGTATGCAATATATATAATTATATTAAACTCAAATAAATCGGCTTAATAATCTCGTCAAAAAAAAAAAAATTTTTCGAAAATTTTTGTTGTCTTGTGTATTCATAAACTATTAGCCTAGGAGGGTTGAAATTTGGCAGGAATATATCTGGAGCCAAGAAGTATTATTTCCTACAAAAACAATTAATTTTACATCAAGGGCCGTTTTCCTTACCCGGCTATGCCCTTTTAAAATTCGTTGATAACTTTTAAAAGGGAGTTTCACTGCAAGATGTAACAAGCTTCAGTATAGCATTATATCTTTCGTAAAAAAATTTTACCGTATTCTAATATCTCGTAAATATGTAGATAATAAAATTCCGAATCCTTTAGTTTTATCTATATGGAGAAGACAATCTATAAAAACACAAAAACTACATTTTTAGGTCACTAAATTAGAACTGCCTTTAAATATATGTGCATCTTTTTTTACTTGTCATATACCTTCCATTTGTTATATGACTTTTTTTGTCATATACCTACCATTAAAAAGTTTCACGCGCGCACACTTATACGCACCAACTCTAATTTTGTATATATATATTTACAGTGAATGCTTTCAAATCACGCGGATAACAATTCCTCTATAATATCACATCTGAGGATAACTATTGTTGAACTAGGATCAGAAGGATAATAAAGAGAAGATTGAAGGAGTATTGTACATATAAGGACCTCTCCTGTCTTACAACAAAGCTAATTTTCATTAAATTTAAACCGGTTAATTATCATTATAGTGCAATGTATATCTCCATTATTTTCCAATACAGGTAAGTAGTTGCAACTTAAATTTACGTCAACCGTAACTTTTTTTCAGTTGATCTGTAAAATTTGCTTCATTATAACTACCCAAGATTAACTTTGTTTGATTTGTAAATATTGGCCAACAAAATATTTCATTTAGTATTTTAAGTTACCAGGGCTCTCACCATGAAAATAACGAAAATTCATTGATTACATACTCAACAGCTACAACATTTTTAAGGGATTAGGCTAAAGTTTTTTTTTGTACTGTAATTACAAGAGCTGAGATAGTACGTTCAAAAATAATCGTACCTTTTCATGTACATTTTTTTCCAAAACTCATTAATAAGGAAGATACAACCCTGTAAATGGGTGAAGTAAAAATCATTTTTTCCTAAATATTTTCCAAACGCTTTTGAATAACGAATTGATATTTTAGGAATGTATATTCTGCAGTAGCATAATTACATTTATGTTAACATAATTATTGTACCATTTATGGTGAAGGAGTGGTTTTGGGTCACAGGTGTAATTCCACGTAAAAAAAAGTATAGGTACTTATTACATTTCAATAAATAATACCGTTTCTTACTAATTTAGAGTACAAGTATCTATCTCCAAATTATACCTTAATTATATGTATGATAGAACAATTGGTACCATTTTAATTATCTTAAAATCCATACGCCCCTTTAAAATATAAATCCATTATTCAAAAGCGCCATCTACACTCTACATTCCACCCCTGTAATTTGTATAGAGACTCAGTGTTCATAAAAAGGTACCATTGTTTTTGAACATACCATCAGCTCTGGCAATTACGGTGCGTACATAATTCTGTATCACTTTGTTTATATGACATAGAGTCATAGACTAAAACATACAATGGAGTTCGAATATCGGTTGAAAAATAACTTAGGAATTTATTCTTGTAATGTTTTTGAAAGGACTTTATCTAATATTTTATAGAAGAAAAAAAAACTGAAATTTTTTTTTGTTCTAACACCATTTCTCCCCTTAATGCCAGAAATCTATTTATAAATATTTTAATTATTTATCAAACTTAAACAATTTCAATTAAAATCACCAATCAAAAAAGTATCCGCAAAATATTAACTGGTTCAAGAAACTTTAATTAAAACGTAACCTGTTATTTCCAGTAAATTTTTTCCCCTTTTAATCGATTCTACAACAATCCTAGCTAATTTATAATGATATCTCTTTTTATCTCGTTTTCTATTGTATACTAAGTAAAACTACTTTCTCTTTCTACCCACGAATACGAGTGTTTCTGATCAAATGCAAACCTCCCTCCCCCAATATGCCGTGTGCCATAGACCTCATGTCAACGTCTAACTGAAACTGTGACTTAATGGCATTGTGTCACTTACATGGGCCGCAAACAGCTCCGCTGTTTGTTACATTACTATGTTTTATACTATTATTATAATAATAGTCCTGTTGATAGCTGTCTTCTGCTATATTAAGGGATTTGTCAACGAAACATGCCCGGTTATTAAAGTTCATAAATTTAGATTGTAATTACTGTGCGTTACAAAGCAATAATTCCAGTAACTACTCACTGTAAAAAAATGCTTGAGACACATATGTTCAAGGGGGACCATTAGTGTGACATTTTTTGCATATTTCGATAGTCTAAACCTTTAAAAATAATATACTGAAATTTCAAGTGCATATCTCAAACAGTTTTTGAGTTACAGCCATGTGAAGAGCGGATTCTGATTTTCATTGTTAACTTTGAAGTATTGAGAAATGTATGAAAGTTGATAGTTCGGGAGTTTCTGGACGTGGCTGCCAGTCAGATGTTGTGGAGCAGCTAGACCCTGGCACATTTAAACTGCTCATCTAGTTTTACTATGACCGTTATAGTGAGTACATCGTAAATAATTTTAGTAAAAATTCTCAGTGATTAAAACTAAAAGGTAAGGTAAAAAAAAACTACATTTTTCAAAGGAGATGTATCGATAAGGCATTATTTTCGCGCCATCCAATCCATGAATTATTATATATTATGTGCATAAGGTTTACATGAAGGTAAATAGTAAGATGGAATAAAAATTTTGCCGAAATATTCTCATTTATCATTAATTTTTCAGTTGATCTTATTATTATAGGAAGGTTTTACGAAAAGGCAAAATTATGAAATTAATCAACTTTATTTGGACAATTTTAAAAGTCTCAACATTTTTAAATTTTACCATCCTTATCTAGTCTTCATTCTCGTCACTCCAATATCCTTCAGCATCTTCGAGTAGTATGATTCTGATATCTGTTGTAACTTAAGTACCAGATTACGGAGGCAATATGAGCGCAACAACCAACAAGTCTTGCCCTACTTTGCACTAACAGTACTAAGTTAGTACAGTGGTGGGATTGTACTCTATCCAAAGGGAGTATATTTTGGAAGCTGTGTGCCTAGAATTATCTTTCATTTTTAAAATATCACTCGATTCTTTATGTAAAAATATTTTATCAAGACCTTGGTCATCTATGTAAAAGTGGGAAATTTCCATTTTTGTCACTCCTATACGCCGTCAAAACGACGAAGTGACATGTTCCAACAAGTTTGTGCCCTGGTAGCACTTCAATAAATTTATTTTATGCATTTATATGATGATCAATCTTTTAATTGTAAAATCATTTTATTTGGGTTTACCTATGAGCGCAAAGTGGAAACAACGTAATTTTTAAATAAATTGTACAGTAACATGAGAACATTAAAATAACATAAAACAAAAACTGCTTCCTCGATGCGCTCTATATAGAAAACGCCGTGAGCAGCGGGGCCCCATCACGGAAGTCGAATTTTTCCCTTCATCTTCGGTATTGAATGTCTACAAGCGAAATGTGATTGAAAGTCTACAAGGGATTTATCATTTTGGTGGTTTCAAAACTGATGAGGGGTGTCCGGCTGATCGGGGCTTTAAAAAAAAGTTTTAAGTTTTTAAGGGCTGAATCTGAGTAAATTTCAATTTGGTGCCGATAGCAGTTAGCAGGAAAAAAGCCAACACAATTCGTACGAGGGCATTCCTACCCATGCTTATCCACCAATTGCCTTTGTGTTTTATTAATAAATATTAAATATAACCCTGTCACAGCATCTGCATAACATAGCGAATTTCCAAATCTTGGGCACTGGCGGATCTCATCTAAGACCTGTACCTATTTAAAATAGTTTAGCTTTCTAAGAGTAAAAGAATTTTTAAAATCGGCTGGGTAATTAGTTTTGGTATTTTTGGGGACCCAAGAACCCGAACGAATTTTGTGCAGCATAGTTGTATCCATCTAAAATAATTTAGTTCTCTAGCAGTGAGAAATTTTTTAGCATCGGTTCGATAGCTTATTACTGGCGTTTTCGGATCTGCAAGATCCCGGTGGACCTCATTTAAAAAATCAGCTCGACCGTATATTCTAGGCGGACTTTATGTAATATATATATATATATATATATATATATATATATATATATATATATATATATATATATATATATATATATATATATATATTCAAAACCCGTTGTGTAGCATTCTACGCCGCATTTGCATCCGCAGGACAGTTGTAGATCTCAAATAACACAACCTGTACCTATCTAAAATAGTTTACCTCGGTAATAGTAAAAAAGTTTCAAAATCGGTCAGTTATTTTATTTTGACACTTTTAGGTCCTACTGACACTGTCAGACCTTACATAACGTAATCTATATGTATCTAAAATAGCTTAGCTCTGTAACAGTGAAAAAATTTTCAAAATCGGTCGGTTAGTTTATTTTTGACACTTTTGGATCCGATGGACCCTGGCAGACTTTACATAACGTAATCTATATTTATCTAAAATAGTTTAGCTCTGTAACAGTGAAAAAATTTTCAAAATCGGTCGGTTAGTTTATTTTTACCACTTTTGGGTCCCATGGACCCTGGCGGACCCTAAATAACGTAATGTATGCCTATCTAAAATAGCTTAGTTCCCCAACAGTGAAAAAATTTTCAAAATCGGTCGGTTAGTTTATTTTTGACACTTTTGGATCCCATGGACCCTGGCAGACCTTACATAACGTAATCTATATTTATCTAAAATAGTTTAGCTCTGTAACAGTGAAAAAATTTTCAAAATCGGTCGGTTAGTTTATTTTTGACACTTTTGGATCCCATGGACCCTGGCAGACCTTACATAACGTAATCTATATTTATCTAAAATAGTTTAGCTCTGTAACAGTGTAAAATTTTCAAAATCGGTCAGTTAGTTTATTTTTGACACTTTTGGGTTCTATGGACCTTGGTGGACCTTACATAACGTAATTTATATTTATCTAAAATAGTTTAGCTCTGTAACAGTGAAAAAATTTTCAAAATCGGTCAGTTAGTTTATTTTTGACACTTCTGGATCCTATGGACCCTGGCAGACCTTACATAACGGAATCTATATTTATCTAAAACAGTTTAGCTCTGTAACAGTGAAAAAATTTTCAAAATCGATCAGGCAGTTTATTTTTGACACTTTTGGGTCCTATGGACCCAGGCGGACCTTACATAACGTAATCGATATTTATCTAAAATAGTTTAGCTCTGTAACAGTGAAAAAATTTTCAAAATCGGTCAGTTAGTTTATTTTTGACACTTTTGGGTCCTGTGGACCCTGGCGGACCTTACATAATGTATTCTAAATCTATCTAAAATAGTTTAGCTCTGTGACAGTGAAGAAATTTTTAAAATTGGTCGTTTAGTTTATTTTTTACAATTATGGGGTCAGTAAATCCTGGCGAAACTCATAGAAGTCTAGTACTCTAACAGTAAGAAAAGGGTTCTAAGGATCTCATATAACTTATGGCAGTCCGTAAGCTTCTTGCGGACATCATTTAATTATTTAATTCAAATACTTTAACTTACTAACTGTGAAAAAATTTTTTAAATTGATTGGTTAATTAATTTCTGGCCTTTTTAGGTCCCGAAAACCTTGACCTCACATAAAATACTTTAAATCCATTTGAAATGGTTTAATTTTTTAACATTATTAATTATTAGTGAAAAAATTTTCAAAATCGATTCAAAATATTTTTCCGTGCATACATATGTACATTGTACATATTTTGTTTTGTTTCATATTTAGTAATATTATATCATAACATAATCTTCAATTTCTTGTTTACTTAAAAATTCAATAAAAAAAAAAATTCTTCATTACATTAGCTTAGAAAATCTGTTTAATTTACATTTTTCAACATGAGATAGAACCATGCTAATTATAATGCAATAAATGAGAAACAAAACTCTATACATGTATGTGTGTTATAGCACATGTATGTGAATAGAACCAACTTGTTCTCACAAAATTCTTTAATAAAAAAGTGAAATATTTTTATACTTCATAAAGAACTGAGATAGAAATATAAATTACTTATTACAATGACAAACAGAGCAAAATAAGGCAATAGTGAAAATTACGATTTTCTCGAAAACTACTTAACATAGAAAGAAAATTATAAGAACATTTTCTTCATAATTTTTTTTTTCTTATGATAGGATCGAATGATAAAAAATGGCCAGAAAACCTACTTCTGGGCATCCGATGTGTCTGGCTAACGAACTTAGCCAAGCCAATTCAGAATCCAGTCCGCACACAAAATTTCATAAGCGTTTGACGTTTCGTTCGAGAGTTATCGTGGGAACACATAAATATATATATATATATATATATATATATATATATATATATATATATATATATATATATATATATATATATATATATATATATAAATTTTAGTGAATATCATTTTCGTATTCTAGGGACCTCAAAACAGATTTCTGCCATAGTCCCGGACTCAGATTGCGTCATGAGACCTACTGTAATAGCTGAATTTCGAGTTTTCGAAATTCGCTAAAAAGGACCTTAAATAGTAAAATGGAAGGCTATTATGAAGGTATTTTTTCTTTCCAAAAAAATCCAAAATTTCTATTTTATAAATAAAAATCCAAAATTAATACTTTATAAATAAACATAAAAGGGAACACCCGAACGAAACTGTTAAAAACAAGAAAAATCATGTTCTTTTTGGTATAAAAATGGTGGCGGTAAGGGTTAAAAGTTGAGACCCCCAAAAGGCACCCCCTTGGTACTAACTCAATCCGAATACAAAATTTCAGCCCTCTAGGATTATTTGGGTGACCTGTGCGAGTAGTACAAACTTCGAAAACGTCAAAAAAGCATGAAATTGTAGCTTAAAAATGGTGGGGGTGGCGGTAAAATATTAAAATCCCCAAAAAGCAGACCCTAGGTACGAACTCCCTCACCATACCAAATTTCAACCCTCTAAGTTAATTCTGGGGGACTGTGGGCGCGTATGATCCAGCAAAAATCATTTTTTTCCTCTCTACTCCCTCCAAATCATCCTAGGAAGCTGAATTTTGGATATGTTGTAGGTAATTGACCGAAACATTATTTCTAACCGGTTTGGAAAAGTTGTATTGTTTTGTTGTCCCCCACCACCCCCCTAAAGGTTGGGTCGGATCCAAAATTTCACCCCTTTTTTATAGTATGAGGTGCCACGAAAATGAGCCCCACTTACCAAATTTCAGCTCTTAACTTCCATAGGGGGGCCCTACACATATTAAAAGGTAGCAGGAATATATATATATATATATATATATATATATATATATATATATATATATATATATATATATATATATATACATATTATATCAGACATTTATTTTCTTCAGAATCGTGTTCTACAGGTCCGAAAACTCGCCCCTACTCTCGCCTCTCGCCGTTCTTATCGTATAGGCTGGATAAGTGTAATTTTCTCAAGGAAAAATTCGACTAAAAATAGAGAAAGCCATTTAGTAGATTTCATGCGACTAGAATGTAGGAAAATTATCATAGATTCGGTATCTGCAGACCAGCAGCGCGGTTTCATATTAAAACCAATATTTTTTTGCGGATTACTGAATCCAAACAGAAAAAAATCTTTAAATTAAATTTAAATAATAAAATTTAAATTATTATTTAAGTAATATTTATATTATATTCTCCTAATATCAATTAAAAAAAAATAAAAAAAGTTGTTTTTTTTGGCTGATTTGCGAAAAATTGAAGAGTGTGTTTGTGTTTTATGATATAAAAAACATTGGATAGGTTGACCAAGTTAAAATAAAATTATGCTACCTAAAAAATTTAGTTGATATATAAACAAACACTGATATAATAAATATATACTCATATTATCATCGTGTCATTCGCACACTTTCATGTCTCCCATCGTTACATTCTACCATGACGAAGGATACAATTTTCCAATAAAATCGTTATTAATCGTGAACAGCGATCATTTAGATCGAAAACTTGAGTTTATCGTAAAGTTTTCATTATTACAAATAATATTTACGTAAAAACGATTTAAAATTCGTTAAATACATACCAGAAGAAGCCGTGACGAAGGATACACTTAATAAACACACGCAGCCGGTCTTCTTGCTTGGTGTAAAAAAAAATGACAAGCTCTCAATGTCAATCACTTGATTTGACTTTCGCTTTATGTTGGTCTTTGGCGTTTCGTTTCACCAAAAAACGTGACCCTTTCACGTATTTTTTTAAACTTATAGCAATATTTGACATTTGTGACGAAGGATACTCAAATTTTTGCGACAATTTTTCGTCATGCCAAAAAAAAAATAATTCTGCAGATAAATAAAATTTAACTTTCTAATTGCCATGCGTAACAATTTAACTTTCTTTTTTATTTATAAAATCGTGTGGTTTCAGTAAACTTATTTTTAAAAAAACGTTATAGTTCCAAGCAATACGTAATAGGGACATGCATTTTAGAACTGCAATAAAAGTTTGATACCCTTTTTAAAAAAAAAATTACATCAAAAATTAAAGTAAATGTAGGTAGGTCATCTAAATAGGAGTTGTAGAATCACCCATAGACATTGAAACAACTGGAATATTATCAAAAATAATATAAAATTAAATTTTTCGTAATATTAATAGATTTGAGCGTTACTTTATGGTTTTCCATATTTGTAAAATATTTGTTTATTATTTATAAATTTTTCGTTATTAATTTTGTAAAACAAAATCTAAGTTCATAAACAAAATGTTATTTTTAATCCAAATGAATATCAATTCACTACCTAGGGTGTATTCGCGTTGGGGCTTTCATCGCTCCCGTGGGCATCACTTCGGATCACCGCAGCATTCATATTCGCGTTGTATATGCGTTGCTCTCATGGATACGCGCTATAGTTGTTCGCGTAGCATACAAAAGTTATACAAATTTTTTGTTGTTGACATATTTGTTGACAATGTCTTAAAATGGCTGCAATTGTTAATGTAATGAAAAAGTTTTTATTTCTGAATTATTAAAATTAACGTGGCATAATATAAAAACAGTTTGAAAGATTTAAAAATTTTTTAAGTTATGTGTCAACAGGAGCGACGGAAGCCATATTGCGTTAGTTATTTCAAAATATTTTTAAACGTGGCTCTAGTGACCACCGCAATCAATGGTTGCGAGTACGCGAGCATAAAGTAGAGTCGCTCCTCGCTACGGTAGTCACAACACGAATACACCCCATGTGTTGGATTTATAAATATAAGGTATGTTCCAACAAACACCAGAATTTCCAATTCGAGTAAATCCAGCATTTTAAATTCGATAATGTCATTTGAAGGTCAAATCAAATTCAATTCAGAACTTCAGTTCGGTATTTAATATCTAGGAACGTTTATATTAATTCTTACGAATTTCAAAAGATGTCTCTACTAAAGACTTGAGTTACGTATTCTATACCTTCCATATTATGAAAAACGCCGTGAGCAGCGGAGCCCCATCACGGAAGTCGAATTTTTCCTTTCATCTTCGGTATTGAGTGTCTACAAGCGAAATATAATTGAAAGTCCACAAGCGATTGTAATTTTGGTGATTTCAAAACTGATGATGAGTGTCCGGTTGATCGGGGCTTTAAAAAAAGGTTTTAAGTTTTTAAGGGCTGAATCTCAGTAAATTTCAATTTTGTGCCGAAAACAAGTAGCAGAAAAAAAGCCAACACAATTCGTACGAGGACATTCCTGCCCATGTTTATCCGCTAATTGCCTTTATATTTTAGTTTTAAATATTAAAAAAGGACCTTAAATAGTAAACTGGAAGGCTTTTATGAAGATATTTTTTCTTTCCAAAAAGATCCAAAATTTCTATTTTATAAATAATAAAAATCCAAAATTCCTAATTTATAAATAAACAGTGACTTTAATAACAATTTCAAATTACTTAATATGTATGTATTTCATTTGTTAAAAATTGTATTCACTTTTTTTTTAAATTTTTTAAAATTACTATTCGCCTACTTGTATTTAGAATAAAAGTAATGCATTTAAAACACATTTAACAATAGCATTCAATTCCGATGTAAAAATGGAAGAGGTGGGGGAAAAAGTAATGTGGACTCCCTAAAAGGTACTAGCTGGATACTAACTGAATACACGTACAAAATTTCAGCCCTCTAGGTTTCCTTAAAGAGTCTCTAGACGTGTTAGAAAACAAGCAAAAAAATTAAGGAAATATTGGCGTAAAAATCGTGGGGGTCAGGGTTAAAAGTTGAAACCCCAAAGAAACAGTGTCTGGCTATTAGCTTAACCTGTACACAAAATTTCAGCCCTCTAGGTTTATTTGGGGAAATTTTGACCCGAACGAAACTGTTAAAAAACAAGAAAAATCATGTTCTTTTGGGTATAAAAATGGTGGCGGTAGGGTTTGAAAGTCGAGACTCCCAAAAGGCACCCCCTTGATACTAACTCAATCCGAATACAAAATTTCAGCCCTCTAGGTTTATTTGGGTGACCTGTGCGAGTGGTACAAACTTCGAAAACGTCAAAAATGCATGAAATTGTAGCTTAAAAATGAGGGGGGTGGGGGTAAAATATTAAAACCTCCAAAAAGCACAACCGAGGTACGAACTTTATCAACACACCAAATTTCAACCCTCTACGTTAATTCTGGGGGGCTGGGGGCCTGTTAGTTCCAGCGAAAATCGTTCCCCCCCCCTCTACCCCCACCAAATCATCCTAGGAAGCTGAATTTTGGATATGTTGTAGATAATTGACCGAAACATTATTTCCAATGGGTTTGGAAAAGTTTTATTGCTTTTCCGCCCCCCACCACCCCCTTAAAAGTTTGGTCGGATCAAAAATTTTCCCAAAATTTGACCCCACTTTGATAGTATGAGGTGCCTCGAAAATGAGCCCCATTTACCAAATTTCATCTCTTAACTTCCATAGGGGGGCCCTACACAAATTAAAAGGTGGCGGGAATATATATATATATATATATATATATATATATATATATATATATATATATATATATATATATATATATATATATCAGACATTTTTTTTCTACATATTCGTGTTCTACGGGTCCGAAAACGGATAGTGCCCGTATTCTTGCCTCTCACCGTTCTTGTCGTATAGACTGTATAAGTCTAATTTTTTCAAGGAAAAATTCGACTAAAAATATTTACAAATATATCGATTAAAAAATTATTATGTATTTTCAAATAAGTTAATTTAATTTTTAAATAAAAAATAAGAACTATTTTTTTTTTACTTTACTCCGTATTTTACTACTAAAATAATATAAATATTTATAAAATAAATAATTAAAATATACGTGTTTGCTAATTAAAAATAAATATACCTGTTATAGCAATTAAATAAAGTCAAAAATTTGAAATTTGTCTTTTAACAGAACAAGAAAAACTTAAAATTTGTCTATTTATTATTTAAATTTTTAAATTATAAGGTTAAAATTTAAATTTTCGTTAATGCGCATGTCTTGGATTTGAAATACTTACTCTGAAGCAAGAATTTTAAAAATCAATTCGGGTGAGTTCAGAATTAGATTTAAATACTTGTTGGAACACAAAATTTCAAATTGTATGTAAACTGGAATTACAATTCTGCTTAGTTGGAACAGTAAAGTCAACTATGCGCATGCTCATTAAAACGAGAATTAATTTGAGTGTTTGTTGGAACATACCTATACAGAAAAGTAAATTAAACGAATCGAAACCCCGAATGCATAAAAAGCGAACTAAAAAGATGGAAACAAGATGAAATAGAAAAACAGAAAATGAATGAATAAGTATAGTAGTCGGAGACATCAGATATTTCTATTCAAATTTTTACAAAATGTACGCCTCCGACTTACGGGTATTTTGTATGTCGTTTCTTTTTTTTAATTTGTAATTTTAAGACCTTTATTTTGATACCCCTTTATTTTGATTTTTGATTATATATTTTTTGTAAATAATCCAAACAAACGACACCACTTTTATCAAACTCCATCAAGCCACTTAGGCTGCATTAGACATTCTTACATATTATGGTTCATTTCACTTAAATATAATCATGCTTCATCACCTATGAATTTAAATAATTTCTGTTTGCTTGGCTTTATCTCATTCATTATTGCACTTACGTAAATTTTAAAATTACCGTTTGTTTTTAGAAAAGAACAGCTGATTGATTTGTTTTGAATATAAGAATTATTTAATTTTTTAACTTTTATACACGATCAATCGTATTTGGAACACATGCATATATAATACATGCATATAATCCAAAAACATAACCGTTTTTCTGTTGCAATTGGGTAAAATATCATTTATAGGCTACGAAGAAACTATCAGAAACAAAACTTCAAATTTTACAGTTACCTTAACTCCGATTTTTTGTAAAGTATCACCACTTTACAATCCTATATACCACTGCAATAGTTTGATAAAAAGAAAATCGACGCTTCTTTGAAACATCAATTGGATACCTACTTTGTAGATATCCATATTGGAAAATATTAAAAGGTTTCTCTTTGTCACTTTTCAGGAAGAATTAGAACTGAAGATTTGATGTTGCAAATGGTTTGTATTAAAAATGGTTAATATCTATTAACCCCTTATCGTATACAAAGCCATATATGGATTCTAAGTTTTACTATTTTTTTCAACATATTAAAATACTTTCTTTTTTTTTTGAAACTAATGTTAAATCCTAACTTTATATTCTTTCGAGTAACGGAACGTGATTTTCGTTGTCTTTGGTAAGTGCGGGTTGTCAAATTATTTGAAGTTATGTTCAAAGTGTCCGACCGTTACAGTGCAATTACCTAATTGGTGTTAATTTTATTTGTGAAAACTAAACAATAAAACGGTAAGTACTAAAATCAAAAATTTTCAAAACACATTCTTTATATATTCAAGAACATGAAATAGTTGTGATTCATGTGTGTTTTCTTGTTTTCTTCGATTTTTGGGCATGTCAATTCTATTCCTGATGATGGCTTCGTGAGTGACGATGATTTTGCTTCTGATTCCCCAGTACTCTCACCAGCCAAAGCAGTCCATCAACTTCGGTGACCAGAAAACGTACTGCAACAAGCCGAAAAGGTACTTCATCTAGCTTACCCGGCTCACCTATACTCATTGAAAAAGCACGAGAAACTCCAGCTAGGCATCAAGACCTCCCTTTGAAGTCTGTGCGATCGGATTAGGTGACCATTTCCCCGAATGAACAAAACTAAATTGACAATTATGTCAAAACTGCTCAAAATTCCGTTCATTCGCCAAATGTGGAAAGTGTCAATTTATTTATGTTACAATGGCAAATAAAATTACATCAAGATTTTCATAAAATATAATTGTATTTTTTATTTAACGTATACGAAGTCATATATCGATTATAATTATAGTACTAGAATGTATACGAAGCCATATATGGCTTCGTGAAGTAATTTCTAAACAATAAGACTTAATTTTTTTTCTTAATTTGACTACTAAAATAAAAGAAGTGAAAGACATTTTCAGTAAAAAAATTTTTTTTCTTCACCTCCATAATTCATACAATAAGGGGTTGATCACCAGGGTATCATACCTATTAAAATAAGCATTATAAGATGTACAATGTAATCTAGGAACGTGTTTACTTATATTTACGTGTTTTCAGTAAAAATGGATTTTTGAAAAGAAGTATAGTAGATCGCCTGAAACCAAATAAATTGCAGGGTAAAATTCAAAATTATGTGTACATAATATGCTTTGAGTCTTTACTCGATCTAAAAAGTTTAATTTACAACTTTTTGAATAAATACACCAATATATTCTTTAAATCTGATCTCGAAGTTTTCACCTATATAGAATGCATTACAATTAGGGATTGTAAATTTACCGTTTTTTTCATTTACCGGTAATTCGGTAAATTTTTTTAACAAAACCGGTTTACCGGTAATTTACCGGTATTTTTTTAAGTACGAAAATATAAGACTAAATATCACAAGATGCAATTTTTTATTAACGACATTACATAGAGAAAGAATATATTCTAAAAAATATTTTTAAAAGGTACAGTGGACATGTATAGCATCAATAATAATAGTTTTCAATTTACATACGTACACAGACAACTTATTTAATATTTTTCATTTATCAATTTCTTTAATAAACGGGCACATCACAAAAAACGCCGTGAGCAGCGAGGCCCCATCACGGTAGTCGAATTTTCCCCTTCATCTTCGGTATTGAATGTTTACAAGCGAAATGTGATTGAAAGTCTACAACCGAATTGTCATTTTGTTGGTTTCAAAACTGGTCATGAGTGTTCGGCTGATCGAGGCTTTAAAAAAAGGTTTTAAGTATTTAAGGGCTGTATCTCAGTAAATTTCAATTTTGTGCCGAAAACAGGTAGCAGAACAAAAACCAACACAATTCGTACGAGGGCATTCCTGCCCATGTTTATCCGCTAATTGCCTTTATGTTTTAGTTTTAAATATTAAAAAAGGACCTTAAATAGTAAACTGGAAGGCCTTTATAAAGATATTTTTTCGTTCAAAAAAAAAAAAAAAAAATAAAAAATAAAAAATTATTTCTTCGGTATTGAGTGTCTACAAGCGAAATATAATTGAAAGTCCACAAGCGATTTGTAATTTTGGTGGTTTCAAAACTGATAATGAGTGTCCGGTTGATCGGGGCTTTATAAAAAGATTTTAAGTTTTTAAGGGCTGAATCTCAGTAAATTTCAATTTTGTGCCGATAGAAGTTAACAGGGAAAAAGCCAACACAATTCGTACGAGGGCATTTCTATCCATGCTTATCCGCCAATTGCCTTTGTGTTTTACTTTTAAATATTAAAAAAGGAACTTAAATAGTAAACTGGAAGGCTTTTATGAAGATATTTTTTCTTTCCAAAAAAATCCAAAATTTCTATTTTATAAATAATAAAAATCCAAAATTCCTAAATAATAATTAAATAAATAAATAAACAGTGACTTTAATAACATTTGCAAATTACTTAATATGTATGTATTTCATTTGTTAAAAAATTGTATTCACTTTTTTTTAAATTTTTTAAAATTACTATTCGCCTACTTGTATTTAGAATAAACATAATGCTTTTAAAACACATTTAACAATAGCATTCAATTCCGATGTAAAAATGGGAGAAGTGGGGGGAAAAGTGATGCGGACTCCCTACAAGGTACTAGCTGGATACTAACTGAATACACGTACAAAATTTCAGCCCTCTAGGTTTCCTTATGGAGTCTCTAGACGTGTTAGAAAACAAGCAAAAAAATTAAGGAAATATTGGCGTCAAAATCGTGGGGGTAAGGGTTAAAAGTTGAAACCTCCAAAAAACAGTGTCTGGCTATTAGCTTAACCTGTACACCAAATTTCAGCCCTCTAGGTTTATTTGGGGAGATTTTGACCCGAACGAAACTGTTAAAAAACAAGAAAAATCATGTTCTTTTGGGTATAAAAATGGTGGGGGTAGGGGTTAAAAGTCGAGACCCCCAAAAGGCACCCCCTTGATACTAACTCAATCCGAATACAAAATTCCAGCCCTCTAGGTTTATTCGGGTGACCTGTGCGAGTGGTACAAACTTCGAAAACGTCGAAAATGCATGAAATTGTAGCTTAAAAATGAGGGGGGTGGGGGTAAAATATTAAAACCTCCAAAAAGCACAACCTAGGTACGAACTTTATCAACACACCAAATTTCAACCCTCTACGTTAATTCTGGGGGGCTGGGGGCCTGTTAGATCCAGCGAAAATCGTTTTTCCCCCCTCTACTCCCACCATATCATCCTAGGAAGCTGAATTTTGGATATGTTGTAAATAATTGACCGAAACATTATTTAAAACCGGTTTGAAAAAGTTTTATTGCTTTTCAGCCCCCCACGACCCCCTTAAAGGTCGGGTCCGAAAAAAAATTTGCCCAAAATTTGACCCCACTTTGATAGTATTGTTGTGCATCGGAATAAGCCCCACTTACCAAATTTCATCTCTTAACTTCCATAGGGGGGCCCTACACATATTAAAAGGTTGCGGGAAAATATATATATATATATATATATATATATATATATATATATATATATATATCAGACATCTTTTTTTTTTACATAATCGTGTTCTACGGGTCCGAAAACGGATAGCGCCCCTGGTCTCGCCTCTCGCAGCTCTTATCGTATAGACTGTATAAGTCTAATTTTTCGGAGAAAATTCGACTAAAAACATAACTTTATATTTTCACCTATAGTTGTAATCTTATTTTGGTACAAAATAACCCAGTAGCGGAAAATGCTCCCTCAGCTTCTATACCCGCGCTTTAATTAGTAGTTAAGTCATTGAAACAGCATTTATACCTAACCGATGGTTACAATTCCTTTGATGCATTTTTGAATATGTGCTCCTATGGTTATAAAATATTTTGGAAAATCCAACAATTTGCTTTCGGTAATTTTATTTGATTTCTAAAGACTATGTCAATATCCACACCTTCCGTCATGAAAATATACCACCCATTATTTCTGCTTATTAGAAAAATAATTTGAAATTTCGTTAAGGAGTTGTTAGTATAATATGGATATTATATTTTTAAGGAAAATGTACCTATATTTTGTAAAATTATATGTCTAACTGTTTTGTAAAATTATAAAGGAAATAAATATGAAATGGACGTTTTATTATATTTGAAAGCATTTTGAAACTAATTATTGCATTGTGCGATTTTATTGTATCATAGAATTTTTATTATAGTTACACAATAAGGGGTAATCTGATTGTGTACATTTAAGTTCAATACGATGTACCTGAATCACTTCTATGAAATAAAATGAATTAACAAAAATTTCAAAATGCACTGTTTTATTTAATTTATCGGATTAACCGGTAAAAAATCAGCGAATTACCGGTAACAATTTTAAGCCATTTTTTTGTGATTTACCGGTAAACCGGCAAACCGGTTTACCGGTATTACAATCCCTAATTACAATCTGTGCAATCTAAACGACAAACTCCAAGTTGTTCATAGAAAAGCGGACATGATTTTGTATTCTAGTATTTGAGATCATAATAAGATTCACTTTTTTCCTATTGTTTAGATGCGCATCATTTGGTATATGTTGTACGATTGCTTTTACTGTAAGTGTGATTGATAAGTAATAGGTGCAGTTTGGTCATTTGATAATAATATATCTGCCCCAGGTTGATTTCGAACTCAAGATGCACTTCTTATATACAAAATTCACGTAACCACAGTAAGGCAGCGAATTCACAAGAAAACTTAAACACGCCAAACATATTTTATTCGTTCTCAAACAATCCAAACATACAACAGACAACTGCTAAAATAGCAGTAACAACAACAGGAACACATTTACTATATTTCGCCGCCCATAATTCTTATTATTCAACTTTGATTACACTATTCCAGCATTGTACTTATCTACAATAGACATCATCTCATGCTTTTTCATCTTCACGACAAAATCAAATTCAGAAGTAGTTTTTTTTTTCGAAAAGCATAATATAAACTATGGTATACCAGCTACCCACAAACCAATATCTGTCTACGTACACCACAAATGTAAATGTGTAATAAATAAATAAATTGTACGTGTAAAAATAATATTGGAACGTCTGCAAATTGAACCAGCAATCTATAATGGTGTTCAATCCTTTTAACTACGTAAGTTACCTTTCTAGTTTATAGCTTATTCGACGATCTACTCCCTTACGTAATCAATTTCTGCAAACCTAATATTTACTAATTAATTACGTACAAACAGTTTCACTCATTTTGAGGAACTAAATTTCCCTGTCTTAAAAAATTTTAAAAAATCTTATTTTCCGGATGTGAAATTTTGCTTGTATCTTTATTATTATAATTTTTTCAAAAATGAAAAGTGAAGACGTATGAGTAGCTAACAGTAAAATTTCAGTGCTTTGAGCTTTAAAAAAGATTTATATACGTGATGACGCCACAAAAGTTCAAATTTTATTTTCTTTTTAATTAATAGCTCTAACCACTTCACTAATATAAGTATATTGCACATCAAATTTTGGGGGTATGTTAACATGATTTTTTAACTGAGAAAAATTAAAAATTTAATATTATTTAAGATTACTAAATTACGTTTATTTAAAGATGTAAAATTAAAAATTTTAATTAAAATAAACGTTTATTTAAAATACTATCCAGTATGTTGGACAAAAGTATTGGGGAGAGGTGTGTCAATAGTAATAAAAAAAAATATACAGGCTAGTAACTTTGTATTTATTAGTCACAGAGAATTAAATTTTTGGTACAAGATACGGGCATTTTTCAAGTTTTGAATGAGCTGCACAAAAATACTCTATGTTGACTAGTAATTAAAATAACTGCATTTATGTGGACCAAAGTGTAATGTTACAATCGTCACCAACAGATGATCAATTGTTACAGGGCTTAGGTTCAATTGTAACACTCATTATTTAGTTGAATTTAAATGTTAGTTATTATAATTAATCCAGTTTTAAAAATTCTTCCTTACATATTGAGTAAGGAAGGTGACAAATAGCATAGTCTCAGGCAACAGCTTTGAATTTTTTCTCTTTCTATTACTATTTTAACGGAATTCATATATACATCATTGAATATAGTTTCTATCCTAGTTTTTCGTTTTGCATATTATAAGCATTATTTTTAATCCCATTGATGGAAGATTTTTGTTTCTCCTTTATTATTCCGATTCATACCTAAAATATAAAGTTTAATTTTGTTCAACTAATTTTTTGTCAGTTGTACATGTTACAATCGACACTACTAAATTTGTTACAATTGTTCCACCGCTGTTTCATATTATAAAAAAATCATAAAATATTAATTAGGATGAAAAAAGCTAAGCTGCCTATTTGATAATATTATTTTATTGATTGTGTTTCCAATAAAATCACTTTTCTTCCAATTGATGGGGTATTTACTTCAAAAATCAAAAAATTGTTAACGCACTCAAAATTTACGATTAGCTTATATAAACACATTTGATATTGCTGAGAGAAAATCGCCGGATGATATTAACTGAAAGTTTTGTCAGTAAAGCATAACTTTAGAAGCTACTTTATGATATGTAATACTCTTCAATAGGATTGATAGATGTCCCGCAAATTTTGAAGTTACAATTGACCCTCTGTTACTACTGACACACCTCTCCCCTACTCATTGATGCAAGAAAATTCTAAAAGATCGGTAGCGAAGAGGCTAATAATGAGACGAGTTAAAATTGATTAACAATAGCCGAACGCACGTTTAAGAAGTGTAACTTTTTTACCGCATGTGATATTTCTGGCAGTCTATCGACCAAAATTCGCTCTACGATTAACGGAAACCACCAGACTATAGTTCTGAATATACATCTGTAACTTTTCATAATATCTACAGAGTATGAAAATTTTAATTTACAACACATTTATCTATGGTTGCGAACGTTATTTTTTGGAAATTCATTTTAAACAAAATTAAAAATGATTTTATTTTGCAAGATAAATTCAATTTCATTTTATTTTTTTTTTAATAAAAGTGGGTTTTTGTGCGAAGTAATACTTATCGTTTTTAATTTTGCTTACACATTTATATTCAAAGTGTACAAATATATTATTACGTAATATGTACATTGTACATGTATATACGTACTTGATATTCTCTGATTCATCCTAACATAATAAATATTACGACACGAGAAACATATGGATTCGATTCTAAGTCGAAAAAATAATAACGAACCGTTACCAACGTCGTCGCAACCGAATTGTATATTTATTTCTTTCCGATTCACAGGCATATGTTCGGAATAAAGGCATATACAACGCAAAAAATAAAAACATAGCTAAAATATTTGTGGACAAATATGTAAATATATAGCAGACATAATAATATACCGGGTACGTTTGAAAAAGGGTTACACAGAAGTTTTACCAGAATCGAAGCGGTCAAAAAAACTGAACTAAAAAAAAATTAAGACGAGCCGTGTGGTGTTTGACAGTGAAGATCACATGTGACCTTCGATATTTGTATGATCAATCTGTCATCTGGTGTTCCGAGTAAAAAATCGGGATTTACTAAGGCCATTCCATTTTTCTGTTTATTTCTTCCACGCTCTCGTAAGTTACTCCAATCCAAGAAGTTATGGGCCCACTATGTACAATAGCAATTGAATTTGACTCTACGGGTAATTTTCTTCTGTACTCCCATAACTTTATAGATAATTTGGTACTTGATTTTAGACCCTTTCTGATCTACACTTTTTTCTGTTACTCGTTTCCTTCGATTCTACGTATATTTTCTCTGAAAATTAATAAAATATTGTTGAGGTTTAGTACCGCTCGAAATCCCAGTAAATTTCTTAAATTCTTTGTAAATACTTCTCGATCCAGGTTCTAATGTCACGCGTTCGTAAGTTACTATGAACCCTAAATTACAAAATACCATTTCCCGTTGTAACGCGATGGGGCGGCCGGATGGTGTAAGCGTGGTGTTGTCTGTAAATGTCTGTTAAACCTTCGTATATATATATATATATATATATATATATATATATATATATATATATATATATATATATATAATGTTATTGGAAATTGACTTATAGATTTTTGCTACGGAACACCAAACCACCGCGTGTACAGTACGATGTTGAAGTTGAATCTTCGTGATATTTGTCCCTGATAGTTAATCATTCGCACAGAGGATAATTGATGGGTTCTGTAGATTTGAAAGTAAACACATTCCGTACGACCATAAAACACATTATTTTATTAACTGATGATTTCCATTAATATTTATTGAATGAATTGTACATGAAAATGATATTTGTAACAACGAGAGCACCCAAAATGTTTTACAATAATATAAATTAACATAATAAAATCCGATGTGTTTGTTTTATAATTTTAAATATACATAAAACAAAACCAAAAGGAAAAATGAAAACGTTAAATTGAATCGAGCCGACACATCTTTATGACGAGAACACAAGCTTTAAAAAACGACTTGCTTGTGTCTCCCTTAAAACCCGATTAAACATCACACCAGCCAACGTTGATCATCACACATGAGTACATGACCAAAGCCCGCCAGAACCCCCACTCTTTCAAAATGTTTGAGTGGTGTCGTCATAGCGTACCCTAACTCGGTATTACCTGCCTCGCGCGCTTTTCTTGTCATTGTTGAAACATAAGTAGTACACACGAGAAACACTGGGATGCCACCGCTGTCGATAACAAAATAGTTAAATTCGCTATAGGCAGTGTCTCGACGCTCGTGTAAAGGCGATTGCCTACATTGATAGGCAGTGAAACTTGGTCGCCACATCGTGAACATGCGCGCCACATTCAGAGATTACCCCATCGGTTCTTATAAAGTCGCTAGCTAAAATCGTATTCTAATCATACACTAATCTGATTTCATTAATAATCGGGACACAACAACGTTTCTACGTCCAAAATCGTACTTAACAATCAAAAACCAAATTCATTTTGTTTATATTTCGATTTTGATGAAATTTTTTTCAACTTCATGTTGACATCAATACGTTTCGATTGATACAAAATTAATATCGTTTTTAATTCGCAAAATAACGTGGAGGAAAAATGTTTTACATATATACGAACACACGACACAAGTACATCTTTTTGAAAATAATGTAAAAACACTGCGAAGTTAAAACACTAATTGATTTCGTCGCGAAAAAGTGAAATAACTTGAAAAAATAGTAGGAGCACTGGTAAAAATTCTTCCACAGTCAGACTGATACCAACAAAACATTATTAAGGACCACTTTTTTAGAAACATTCTATATATATATATATATATATATATATATATATATATATATATATATATATATATATATATATATATATACAGTGGACTCCCGGTAATCCGACAAACGTTTTGCAGAGCAGTGTCGGACTATCGAATTTGTCGGATTATAGAGTACTGCCTAAGACCCCCTATAGTCCGGAATTTTTTACAAGTGAGAACCTGGTAATCCGACAACAGATTTCTGGAACCTGCTCAATCATGCATTATATAGACTAGCGAAGACTGTCAAACAATATTCAATCGGCATGTCGGATTACAGGGGGTACCGGATTAACCAGGGGCCGGATTACCGGGGGTCCACTGTATATATAGATTCATATGTTATATATGATATAAAAAAGCGGAGATAACTAAATTTAAGTCACATATATTTGGTTTATTATTTTAGCATATTACATACCTTCTGCTGAAAAAGTTCGAATTAAAATGAGAATATTAAAAAAGTTTCTTTGTCAATATTTTACCTGATAATAATATATCAGCAAATACAAAGCAAAAAGGACGTTAAATTTAAAGTAATAATGGTATTTTCACTATATATTTGGATTCCATTTTAATATTTTACAATGATGATTAAATTTCAAAATGTGATAATTGCAAAAAATGTAAATCATAAGATAGATAGAAATGAACGTAAAAAATAAAGTTGTGTAGAATCAATTACATTTTTAAAATGAATTTTGTCATCTCAGAAATTTTTTTTTATTTGCTGACGTCATCAAGTTTACTAAAGTTTTCCAGTGCCTTAAAAACGGTAAATAAAATGATTGAATGATAAAATTGGAAGCAGGTTATAGGTTTTCGAAGCCCTAGTTCAACCAACCACTTGCATTTAAATCATTTTTCTAAAGCTTGATTTGAGAACAAAATTCTTTAACTTGATGAAATCATCAAGTTTACTAAAACTTTGAATGCCTTAAAAATCACCAACTAAATAGAAGAATGATAAAACTGAAACTGAAACAGAGCAGATTTACATAAGGGCATTTGGGGCACGTACCCCGAAGCCTTCACACAATAGGGGCCTCCACAAAATCGATAATAAATCTCTTAAAAAAGGAGAATCGAATAAAGTGGGAAGGATAAAAGCTCTTTTTTCGTTCGTCAACCCTATTTTTTGAGAAAAATTGAAAAATTTTGGAAATTTATTTGCTACCTTAACAAAGGCCTCGATAAAAGTACTAAGGAGTCTCACATGAGATGTGCCTTAAGACCTCCACATGAGACGTACTCTGAGGCCCCCACAGCGGTAAATTTGACTCCTAAGTGAATTATAGGTTTTCACAGTCTTTTTTTTATTTTCTGCAAAACGAATCATGTAGGACCCTTAGAAAAATGGTAATTTTGATCGTTTTGTTGGCAAAAATGAAAAGTTTACACCTAATAAATGCTAACACTTTTATTGCCGATCATGCGATATCGCGTGATAAATATAAGAATCCACTCATTTAGTATAAAATATTTGGCCATCGCACAAAGTCTACATTTTTACCTTGGCAATAAAAGTGTTAATCGAACATACCAACTCTACTAAAATTTTTGAATACTTTAAAATGCAGTTTTGAATGCGTTAAAATGTTCTCACAAAATTTCCAAAAGTAATGTTTACAAAATCGGTGTCCTGCAAGCAACGAAAAATTATTGCGATTCTAGTCGTCTCTTCTTCCGAGATGAATTTCATCATTAACATAATAACTGGTAAAAAATTACCAAAAATTTTTCTAAAATTTCCCAGGTAGTTTTAAATGAAATGTTCTTCCACCTTGCATTACTTTTGAATCACATATATTATGTATTCTGTGCACACTCAAACCATTCTTAATCAATTAGGTATAAAGGTAAATTATTACTAGTGTCAACAGTCATATTTTATTAACAACAGAAATGTTAGCTAACTCTGTATACACATATGCATATACATATAGGAAAATAAACGACATATGCATACGATTCTGTACAAAATTATACATTCAATTTTGCTAACAACCACACTCTCAAATGAGTCTGTAAATAAATGAAACCATCTACATTTGACATTTGTTATAAACTCAACATGTTGTGTCGCTAATATTGCAACAAATAATTGATTTTCCTCACCTTTAACACTTTAGAAATGTATGCTAAAATACAATGGTTTACAAAATTTTCTGGGATTATATTCAACAGCGATTTTTAAAACTTCCATAGACTGAAACAAACTGGGAATTATTTCCGAAATTACCGTACAGGTTACCTGAAGATTCTGTCAAAAAATCCTTCAGCAAGTGAAACAAAAGAGATCTGAGTCGCTTTATTAGAATTCCAATTTTAAAAGAACTTTGAATCAGTTTTCGCTAATAAGAATAATAGTATTTTACCGCCACTAAACTCCGTAAACGCCGTACCTTTAGCAGACGTTACCCACATCGTACTATGATGTGGCTGTAGGATGGGGGAAGTAGTGGGAGGCTACAATTTGGAAGGTGTGCGCTTGCAGTCATCTTAGAGGAACCATGTTGATTTTTATCCAGTTCTGGGAAGACCGCGGGATTCGAAACCCTGCCCTGTCAGTTCTAGATAACAATATCTTAGCACACTTTACCACTTCGATGGCTAATAAATTTAAAAACTTTAGTTCAATTGATAAGTTAGTTATATCATTTCAGCAATTTCAAATCTTCGGTCGAAATTTTGAACATTTTAAAAATTTAAATGTTAATAGTGCAAATATTACTTCTAAATAATCATTACCATTTTCCTTGACAAGATGAAATACAAAGCGACATTTTATACAAAAATTTTCCTACATTGAAACGTAAACGCTATAAAAAATAATTGTTAGTCAAACATTATTTGACTTTCTTCTAAACACTATCCTTCACCAAACGCGACAAATAGCATTTATAATGAATTCATAATATGCAATTTAAATAACAGTAAAACTGTTATTATCCTTACAGCGCAGCGTTAGAAAAAATTTGATATTCTTTTTGGCAAGGAACAATGAAATTGCATTCATTCATTTTATGTAAATTTATACATATTTTCACAGATAGATGATACTGTTTGTATTAGTATTTTCAGTACTAAAATACTAAGCTTATCATTGAATTAAATATATTGGAAATTAGCTAATAGAAATGTTACATAACTTCGATTTCGATTTCGAAAAATTGGAACTTTCGCTTCCAATTTCATCTCCGATTCCGACTTCCGTTCCGAGAATTTCAAAACGGAGGTTTATCAGAGTTTAGGAATTGATTGGATACAACGATGGCCTAACATTTCTTGCTAATAAAAGTGGTATTTTTTCAAAGTAAAATGTTTTATTTATTAATAGCAAATATGGAATACCTACCATAAAACAAAGCTCAAATCTATTAAATTTAAAAATTTCGTGCTCATAGACCGAAAATTTCAAATGAATATATTCAGAAATTTTTCTATGAAACCCTAAAATGTTTACGTAACAACTCATTCTGATACAGTTGAAGAAATCAGCTAAATTCTAGCAAATAGTTTCGTAAATACATGCAAGCTATATTATCATACTAACATCGATAAATTTTATCAAAGATATGGTGCTTGTACTTATATTTTTGATACCCTTTGATACAGAACAGTATCTATAATTTGTTTATTGTGTTTAGAATATGAACACCATATTTCTTTCTTTGTTTTGCACATTTTTTCTATTCCGCAAAACAAAGATGGAAATATGGTGTTCATATTCTAAACACAATAAAACAAGCTATAGCAGTACGTATGGGTCACGACATTAAGTATTCATAATTTTAAATTGAGTTGGACAACTCACACGAACATGCAATTACGTGAGTATTGTTCCAAATTCCTGTAGGTAATCTATCGCTTTTAGAGTCCTCCTAATATTATAAGTCCACTCCTAAAAATGGATGATACTAACCAAGAAATATTGCTACAAATTCTGATATTCTGAAATCCTCGAATATATTCGAACTAGAAATAGTCCCGGTAGATCTACCATCAAAATATATTAATTTCACTCAACTATTGACATAAAATTTACATAATCCGGTCTACATAATATATACATCTATTTGTATGTGTATAAGCAGAGCGCATCTATCATACAAATACCGTTATGTATGCATTTGCAACTGCAACACCCGCCGAACTGTAACTCTATATCTTCGAACTCGTAGTACATCTATCTCGAAAACAAAATAAACAGTTTTGTATTATGCATACGTATTATGTATGATGTACCATAAAATATGTGAATGTTCATATTTTACTACGTAACACATTGGTTATTTACCTATAGCTCATATTTCATGTGTGTGCAAGGAGTCAATTTCAAGGACCAGTAAAGTTGGTTGCATACACTATATGCATTCAGATAATGCATATAATTTAAAAATTGCTTACATTAGGTCTTCCTTGATTTAACTCAAAAGTTGCATCTAAAGGGCCCCATACACGGTGAGATCTGTATCGATACCTTGTATCGATACAAATAGCGATACATATATCTGAGATTTGTATCATGTTTATTTAGCACACACACGCTGAGACTGAATCGTAAAACCTCAGTACCTACAGATAAAAAATTTTATTAATAAAGAAATGTGCGATCTACGACCTGTGGCACCTGTGCTATTAGCAATTGCAATACAAACATCTTTACATTTTGAATCCTGTAGACATGGGTATAATTTATACATATTAATAAAATCTTCCCAAAAATCTCTATCTGCAATTATTCAAATAAATAACAATTATTTACTTTATTAACTGTCAAAATAAAAATGAAACCAAAGTTACCCCGATACTTGAGACAAGCACGATACCAGCTGATACTTGCTGATACTGATACAGTGATACCGAGACAGTCACATACACGACGAGATCTGTATCATGATACTGATACCTGTAACATGTAGCGATACAGATCTCATCGTGTATGGGGCCCTTAACAGTATTTTTTCAGACACACATACAAGTAGAGTAGGTACGAATAACGTAGAGGATTAGAAGCTTTCAGACAAAATATCGGGTATTTGTAAAAACTAAAAAGTTTTCGCTAGGAAGAAAATAATGGAAGCCAATTAAAGCTACCAAAATTGTACAGATTTCAAAATTTGAGGACAGGGTAAGGTATTAAAATAATTTTTTTTTTTTTTTTTTTTGCTTTTTTTTAATTTTTGTTAACTGAATGCATAATATCTCAAGAATATTGTCTCAAAATTTCAAGTTGATTGGAGCAAAATTGACGAAGTTATAAGCATTTTTGTTGTTACCTGGCAGATGTTTCACTCTCTATATATATATATATATATATATATATCTCTCTCTCAGTTATATTATAGAAATTTCAATGCAAGTACAAACGTGTTTATACCTGTACTGTATATTTTGTCAGTGTAGCGTACAAAATTACTTTAGCAGTAAGTATTCTATATCAGTTTTATACAAGAATTTTTAAGTGTTCAAAACTTTAAAACGTTTTCCCCACAGCTCTCGTTTTCAAAGTCGGTGCCCGTCATAACTTCAAAACTACAGCACTGATCCTTTTGAACACTATTTCTGTACATAATTTTCGAGATAACGCTGGAGAGTTTTTTTCAAATTTGTTAATAATTTTTATTTTACAATAACAAATAAGCCGATTTTTTTCGTAAAAAATCGTGTTTTTCCTTTCTGAGTGTTCCAAAAAAGTGAAAAATTAAAATTTCGAAAATCCCTCCCAGCGTTATCTGAGGAAAACTATTATCTAACGAATGAACTTTCATTTTTTTATGTCGGATGATCCAGCACCAAGTTATGAGGGGCATCGCAATTCTACTTTTTTCCGAGACAGGTCCGAATAATTGCTGCCATTACTGTGTTTTTTAATATTTCTTAGTGAAAATTTTATACAATATTCTTCGAATATCATACTTTAATGTACTACTGGTTTTAATAAAGAGATTTTAACTGTAACGTCATAAAAAAATAACAAAAACATGCCTTTTATTGTACGAATTAACCTTACCCTCTCCTTAAAAAAAATTCTGTTGAAGTTTCAGGTTGATTACGAAACCTGAAACTTCAACATGGAGAACATGCATTACAATGTATGGTAAAATAATATGTATTCTTACAACGAAAAAAATAATAATAAAACTGGATTGGCTAGGGTTCGAACCCAGGACCTCTTGATAATCAGTCAAGTGCCTCACCACGCGAACATCTATTCCTGTTTAAGAACCGCTCCAATTCGACAAGAAACATCGATGTATGCGAACTTTTGTTCGTATTTAAACATACGTTAATATTCATACGATCATTTATAATGTCCAGCTAAATTGAACTTAAATACACAACTCAGTTTGGTGTACATGCCCAAATGATTGTTATGGATCGGCTGGGACTCAAACTCATTGTCATAGATTTAGAACAATAGCGTTTGAGATTATTCTCCATATAAATATGGTATCTCTCTATGTAGATATTCACTAGTTTTGTGGTTATGTCGTGAAAACTTGTCAATTTGTGTTATTTTATTTTAAAATATATTGTTTTGTTTATGTCGCAATATATTATTGTCGAAACATGTCCAAGTCCATGTCTCCTCATTCGCGCTCCGTATCTATATTCAAGTCCACATATATAATATGTACATCTGTATGTAAATCTGCAACTAAACAATAAGTGCTGCTTGCTGGCTCGTATAGTAGTAAATCTGTTACTGTATAGAATAATTTGGAACCATAAAAGTGGTACAGTCAATAGCATCGTAAATTCCTTGTTTAATTATCATTGTTTATCCACCCGGGACTCGTATTTAAAATGGTTTATTATTATAAGATGCTTCTTACACTTACTTAAAATTTATGGGATTAGATACAGAGGAATAATATATACAAAATAAATAGCTAAAAGTTTTCCAGTCAAAGAAAACTATTTCATATAAATAATGCTTCACTTTAAAATTTAATTTAAAAAAGTATATAAAGTATATAATTACATAAAACAAACGAATGCTTTTGAATATGAAAAACTGCGGCAAATCCTCTATTTATGCAATGAATAGGGCCCGCATAACAGAGGCGGCACTTGCGGTGAGGCCTCACATTTGTAAGAAAGCTGATAGAATTTTTATTAAGAGTATTATCGGATTGTTGAATTATATAGTTTTACTCACCACCTAGTTTTTAGGGAGGCTGTTTTGAAAAATCATGGGGAGAGAAGCCCCGCAAAAGTGATTAAGGCGTTTTTTTGCATGTCAGCCCCCAATTTTTACGGGGTAAATTTCAAAGAGAAAATCAAAGGGGACCTCGCAAAAAATATTTCGCCCACTCTCCATTTTAGTCGTGCGCCGCCTCTGTGACTCATAACTCAAAACGCCCAAAAAACTCACGATTTCCTACGAAATTGCTTTTCTAAACAAGATAAAGCATTAATTTACACATAATTACATTTTATTTCATTTTTATTACAATATTAGGGGAGACTGGGGTAAAGTGGCCACTCTAAGACAAAATGTTCTTTAGTTTATTTATTTGAAAAGAAATACAGATTAATAAGTATTTAGCATATAGTGGCTTTAGTGCAGAGTCAATAAACATCAATATCTCAACAATATCTTGAAAGGTATTTTTGCAATTTTTGTTTTTCGCAACATGTGCAAAGCGACCACATTACCCCACTATGTTGGATAAAGTGGTCAGGAGTAGCCATTCTAACCCAAAAAGAAATCTTAAAGTAATAAACATATTTATATACAAAATCAAACTATGTTTGTATCATTAATTATTATATATCAACGGACGGACAGACGGACGGACATTGAAATCTCATCATAAGGGTTTCCTTTCCACATTGTTTCTCGGAACCCTAAAAACTGATTTTAGGCAATTCTATTGTCTATAAAATATAAAGAACTAAATAGAAGTTCTGAAATTAATATAATATGTTAAAATATTCTCAGAATTCAATTTGAGCAGCGATTGGAGACACTGGCCACTTTGCTCCATCATAACCTTGGCCACTTTACCCCTCTAGACGCCATTTTGGCAAACCACAACTAATTTCAAGAAAGAATTTTCTGATTCATCGATAACTATATTATTTAAAAGGTAATTAGACAGGGTTTTTAGCTAACCCAATTAAAAAATTGTATTCGTAATTAATAAAAAAATAATGAGAATACAACTTAAAACTTACTTTTCATCAACACTCGAAAATTCAGAAAATTCGTTATAATTCATACAATCTAGGAAACTGATCACTGACGTTTTAATAGAATACTAATGGGTTGTCTACAAGCTAGTATTCAACTTCGCTACAAGACTGGAGTGGTTTCCGATGAGTAAAGGCCAATGGTCACTTTACCTCCACTGGCCACTTTACCAATTAGTGTTCAAATTTCTTAGTTTTTCGTACTTTGCTTTCTCATTATACACTTTGATAGACATTTTTTTTAAATTTAAAAAACATAAAAAGAGTGATTTTTTTGAAACTTTCCGTCTATAACAGACGCCACTCATATCATTATTTGCATACTTTATTTGTACTTCTGTAGATTATTTTTACATTTTTATGATGTGAGTGGAGGACAAGAAAAGTGGAGGAGGAAGGCTAGAATTTGGAAGCGTCTGCAGCCTTCTTTCTTTAAGGCACTATACCGATATATTCATCTGAAATTGTGGAAGGAAACTGCAGAAAATCTTCGCGAACACAGCCAGCCACGCGATTTGAACTCTCGATCTACACGTCAACAAGTACCAGCGCCTAAGCACGCTCGGCCCCAGCGCTGGTCTTTAGTTGTACAACTGTTAACTCGTTCACGTAGTATGCATAAGAAGTAAATTGACTCTCAATCGCCGTCAGTTTTTTCCTAATCTCCATAGTTTTATAGGCGATTAGAAAAAGTTTCGTGGCAGTTAACCCTGTTTTTGTCTTAGAGTTATTCTTGTTTCAAAAAATATGACATTAACAATATGCTAAGAAATGAAATTTAAGGTACGAAAATGTTGATCCCGGCCGATCCGGATAATTTTTTCAATCACGTTGTGATTTTTAATTTACATATGTGGTTTTTGGTCATGTTAACCAAGGCAGTCGAGTGCTTAAAGTGTCAGTTTAACTGAATGATAAGTGAACATATCAATACTGCGTGTGTTGAAATGCAAACAAAAGTTTGTCATACTTAGTAATGTCTCACAAGCACTCGATAATAATTGAAATTAAAATTGTAACTGTTTCTCGAATCGGAGAGAGTACTAATACACATAGGTGACTGAATGGGTGTCCGGCTCCTGTCGAGCATATAGGGTCGTTGGTGTAGTGGTTAGCACGCCTGGCTAGTTACCAGGAGATCCTGGGTTCGATTCCCGGCCGATCCGGATAATTTTTTCAATCACTTTGTGATTTTTAATTTACACAGGTACGAAAATGTTTAAACAGAAAATCGAGGAAGCTGTGTGCTATACCTCACTAGCAGCGTACTTTGAAAACATTCGCACATTGGAATCATTTTTTCATATTATTTAATGAAAGTTTTGTTTTTCACGTAGTTACATAAATAACTTACTAAAACAACTTCAAAATGCAGACGCATGTATAAATTTATAAACTTAATATATATCAGTATTGTTTACAAAATTCAGTTTATGCTTTTACCTGAAAACAAACATTTTAAATAAAATATCAAACTAAAAAGTATAGTTAGTAAAACTCGCCTTCAACTTTTTATTTAGGGTTGACCGGGGCAATTGTGAATTGGGGCAATTTTGAACGGCGCCTATAATTTCTAAAATAACATTAATATTGTTAAAAACCAACTCTTAGTATGTTTTTCTGTCCTTTCTTAATATGCTATTAAAATTAGATAACAATTCTCCAAGTATTAGTATCTTTTTTTTATTTCGAAAAAACCCTTGCAAAATTTTGTATATCTTACTTCGAACAATCCTCAAAAAAAGATTTTTTTAAATACATTTTATTTTTTTAAAAGGTAAGAAATGGTCAAAAGTACTTCTAAAGAAGTGGTCTAAACCCTGACAGGGTTCCTTATTAACTGCTAAAGAAATTGGACAATTTATTACCAATTCACAATTACGCCATTATTTTAAAATTGTGGGGTAATTGTAAACGTCATTCACAAATGCCCCCATTCGGTCAAAAATTTTAGTAGTGTCCTTTTCGGAGTTGAAAATGTTGATGAATATGGTGGTGACATTATTGTAAAAGTTTCCGTTGTACAAACAATACAAAAAAAAATTGTATAAAGAGCGATATGTTTTGTGTATCAATCTACGAAATCATTGCTGTGCTTCCTTACCCAATAACAACTTACAAAACAGAAAAATTACTTGTTTTCAATGTCTCTGTGAGTGTCCAAGGGCAGTAGGATTAACACAAAAGCATTTTTTTTTTTCATTTACAGTATTAGGCCGAATAGATAGTTGTTTTTTATTCATGTAAACTAAATGTATTTCCTTGAAAAACTCTTATTTTCCTTGTTTTTGTGTGAAAATCATGTAATTTTTTGATTTTTATATGATAGAATGACAAAATATCATCAAAATATCATTTTTAGCTTGCAATAAATTTGTTCCTACAATTTTTGTTATTTTTATTTAACCTTGATTTTTTGTACAAATTTGAGGTATGCGTAACTTGCATTAAACAAAGAGAAATTGTGACCGCTAAAGTATGATGAAAAATTTGAAGGAGGGGTAAATGTGAAGAATTTGAGTTGGGCTTTACTCTGACGTACCTCACTTCTCCTGTAGGTAATCCATTCTAAATAATTTTTCTGATGGCATTCACTTTTACCCCAAAATTCATAAGATTTGCAAAACCGCACCGGGGAAATGTGAATGGCTTATAAAATTTTTTTTTTTTTTCATACGAATTTGCTCAAAGTTTAATGGTGCATCCTGAATAAACTAGAATTAAAAATAAATCAACCATAATGTGATATGTAAAATAAAAAATAATTAAAACAACGCTTTTATCTCAATTCATGAAAATCCATTCACAATTATCCCGGTCAACCCTATACAAATATAAACAATATGAATTACAAAAGTTTTGGCACAGTTCAAAAATTGTTAACCTCGGAAATGATTAAGGTACCTATTAAGGAAACTATTAATCAGAATATATTACTTTTTGAATGACAACAACTTAATGTTCTCTAAGATTATTTTCATTGTATTTTCTACTTCAACGACACGTTGTACAAACTTTTGAAGGTTACTGTATATACATTCATATCGCGAACAAGCATAAATATCTCTTCCAGCCAAGAAAAACTAATATTTATAAAAATAAAATAAACAAAGTGAATTATTTTGCGTTAGTATAAAGTAAAATTACTTCTAGTGCATTTACTATCTTTAATAATAAGTTATATAGTCATACAGTGGCCATCCAATGGTACGTACTCCGATTTTACGTAGTGACGTCAGCGATTTAGTGGGGTTCTCCTCTCACAGTATATTGTTGTTTGTCTGTGTTGGTGAAAATTTATGTACCAAGCCACAGTCAGGGCCGTAGGTAATATTGTCTGACGGTCTCGTAGCCTTTAAGAATTTTAAAATTTCACTGCAGATATATATGCACATTTTCTGTATACGTAATATGCAAAATACAAATGCAAAATCAGTAACGTAAAATTCTAGAATATTCTAATCCTCAACTAGTAGAGATATCAAAAAACAAACTTCACCGTTGAATTAGTCATTAAAAATGAGATTAAACAGTGTAGTTTGACAAAAATTCTAGAATGTTCTATTTGTCAACTAGCAAAGATGTTGAAAAATCAATTATACCATTTAATTGTCCATTGAAAAAGAGGTCAAATTACACATTTTGACAAATGTTCTGGAATATTCTATTCGTCAATTAGCAAAGATATTCAAAAACAGACGTTGTCATTGAATTGCCTACCAAAAAGAGAGACCAAATAACACATTTTGAGAAATGTTCTAGAATATTCTATTTGACAACTAACAAAGATATTGGAAAATCTATTGCACCACTTAATTGTCCAACCGAAATTAAACTAATATAAACCAAATGCCCGATTTTGACAAACAATTTTTGCAATTTGACGAATAGAATATTCTAGAATATTTATCAAAATGTGCTATTCCGTCTTTTATTTGATGACCAATTAAATGGTCCAATTGATTTTTCTATATCTTTGTTAGTTGACGAATAGAACATTCTAGAATTTTTGTCAAAATGCGCTGCTTAATCTAATTTTTAGTGCCCAATTCAATAGTGAAGTTTTTTTTAGTATCTTTGCTAGATCACGAGTAGAATATTCTAGAATTTTTGTCAGTTTCCGCTATTTGGCGTCTTATATTCATCAGTATAACATTCGATTTCCTTTATCTACACAACCGAATTTTAAGTATAAATTGTCTCTTAATAATATTGTTTTAAATAAATTTAGATAAATAATATTTACCAACCCCCGAAACAAAAGTTTACCGACGCTCCTGATCTTCCGATTTTACGTACTTCCCCTTAAATTTACACCGACCACTACGTAAAATTGGATTTGTGGTGTATATCGTATGACAAGATCAGCCGAGGAAATGCTTCCATTCTTTTTAATAAATAAGAGATGTTGAAAATTATTTTTAAATGAAAATCAAAAGGTGCCTATAGGCTGGTTCTAATGTCACAAAAAGAATAAAAATCATACGTTTGAAGAAACAGGCTCAATTATGAAATTTAAAGCTTTGAAATAAAAATCATCTTTATCAATTTTCAAAATATGGGATCTTGAATACTTACTGAGCACAGCAACACAGTTTTCGTAAACTCATTCGGCCACTTTGAGTCACCTCTAATATTCAAAGAGGGTAAAAAACAAGATCCAATTTATATAAAAGCAATATTATCTATTCGCCAAGTTTCCAAACAAAGCAATCCAATGTTGTGACAAATATTATAATTATTTTGATAAATATCAAAACATTTTGGATTATTTTGTTGCTAACTTGGTAAAGGGATAATATTAGATCATTTTTAAGTAGGTAAATTCTAGCAAATTTTTAGCTTTACCAGTAAGACTGCTGAACAAAAAATTATAGAAAAAATATTTTTAGAATCTTTTGAGGTGGCCCTTTCAAATGACACGTCACACGATATATTGATTAACGTTTTTTTTTTCTTTGGAGCAAAGTGAGGCCCTATTTTAATCTACATACTTAATAAATTTCTAACACTGACTGACTGACTGACTGACAGAGAACACACAGCCCAAACCGTTAGGTTAAGAAGGATGAAATTTTATACAGGAGTTCCGTATATAATCTAGGTGAGCACTAAGGAAGGATTTTTGAAAATTCATTCCCTAAGTGGGTTAAATAGAGGATGAAAATTTGTATGAAAATTCGTCATTTTTGAAGTTAAAAAAATAAATCTTTAACACTGACTGACAGACAACGCACAGCCTATATTGTTGGGTTTAGAAGGACGAAATTTAGCACAGGAGATATGAAAATTGGCGCTTAGGCTTCTATTTATAAGTAAAAGTCAATTGTGTAAACGTTTCTGGAAATTTATTCCCTAAGGGGTTAAAATAAGAAATGAAAGTTCGTATGGGAAATCCGTCATTTTTGCAGTTATAAACGTGGATATTGATTTAGGCTTTTGAAAAACATTAAAATTGAGCAGAAAGTCAGTACCTAATAAAAAGATGTTGTCGATGGGAAATTCCATCGGGTATACGGCTAGTATTTTAATATTTTTCAAGACACGGACACGAGAGTGATCTTGTAAGTGTTCCATTTTCCTTTTAATGTATGAAACCCTAAAAAACACCCTAAACCAATGCGCTGTTTAAATTAATAACCAACTATTGTCGGTTTGTACAAAGAGAATAAGAAAGGCTCAATACCACATAAAGAGTCGTACAAGCAGAAATAATAATATAGCCTGCTGTATGTGTTGAAACTGGCAGATATGCAAAACCCAGTCAAATGAAAATAGTATTATTTTTTTTTATTTAATTTTTTCAAAAGGCTTGTGCTCGGTGCTTCTTTATAATAAATGTAACAGCTATACTAGTACAGTATAATAGTATATCTAGTATAATTATTAATGTTATCTAACGGAAGTGGAAAAACAATGACTTAGCAGTCAGCATTGCACCACCTAATAATAGTCAGCCCATTTTCATTCAATCTAGTTCACAGATATTATAACATGTACGATACGAACCGAAACTGATACGTGTTACGTAATTTTAAATCTATACATTTTCATATCGGAATTCAAAATTTTTCTGCAGTATAATTTAAAAAAAAAAGACAATCGTCGTAACGGGAGGTTTACTTGAGAGTCGTTAAAAAAAATCGATTTTTTTTTTGCAGAAATTGGTAGCTAATTATGTGTAGAATATGTTCCCAAAGTGATTTTGCTGCAAGTAATTTAAGGGAAGGTTTACTTGAGATTTGATAAAAAAAATCGATTTTTTTTCCGTAATTGATAGCAAATTATGTGTAGAATATGTTCCCAAAGTGATTTTACTGAAAATAATTTAAAAACAAGATTCTTGCACATTAACCGAATCCAGCTTTCTATAAAAAAAATTCAAAAAACGTAGTTCACGCAATAATGAGTATTAAATATAAAATTTTGAAAATACGTTTCTTTATATATATATATATATATATATATATATATATATATATATATATATATATATATATATATATATATATTATAATATCTCGGAACTACATTTTTGGAACTGACGGACACGATAACTCAAAAACTATTCGATGAATCCTTTTTTTTAATTTTTTATTTTAAAAATAATTCAATTCTTCGGCACCTCTACCTAAGTTCGATACACTTTCAATATTTTTTTTATTTTTAAGTTTACTTTAAGGAGCGAAAAATAAGATAAAAATCGTAATCAAAAGTTCAAACATACGCCATTTTTTTTTCTTTCAGCAATTTATTGATATTATAGGTGAAGGTGCCGGTACTCTTCATATATTTTATAAATCTTTTTTGTTTTTGGATTTCGGTGGTTTATTACCGGCGCTAGGATGTCCCCCAACAAGGCATTGGATTTTTGCTTCGGCACACTGCAGTATCAATAAAATGGACAATTTTTTATATTTTTCCTTGAAAAATTTTTTTTGTATAGTTTAATACTTAATAAATATGTGTACAAAATTTGTAATTGATATTTACTTCCGTTCTTGAGAAAAAAGTTCTAGAAAAATACATAATTTTTAAGGACTCTCGAGTAAACCTCCCCTTAAAGTTGTGCACGAAGTGGAGAAATGTCTTTCGATTAAAATATGTGTCATATTCTCTTAGAGCCTATTTTAGTTTTAACATCTTTTTTTTTTAAAAAACCGTTCTACGATCATTACTTCAACTTTGACTCCTGATATCTCCAATAGTAATGATACAAAAAATCACTTTTTATTTTGTAAAATCAATTTTAAAATGTTTATAAAAACTGCATTTCCTTAAAAAAGACTTTTACCTTTCAGCTTAGAATATCCTTAAAATATATTATTTGTCAAATTGTCTTGTCATCCCAATTTACACTAGTTTACACGATTTTTGTCCTGGAAATGAAAAATGTTTTTTTCTTAACGAGTGAGGTGCTCTAGGTTTCAAAGAAATTATGAAAAAATCCAGCATGTCACATTTCAAAAATATTTATTACTTTTTATTGACTAGAATTAAAAATTAACTACCTTAGCTTTTTTGAACTTTTCTGTGTGTGTCTCTTACATTAAACCAGCAATAGTTCTTAACATAGTTTGGTCCCAGTATCCCTCATAATTTTGCTCAAAAATTTTCAAGTCCTAATGAAAATGCCCACCATTCTCGCTACTGACGTTTTTGACATTTTCAGGAAAGAAATCGAGGTCTGATTGCAAGAACCGAATTTTCAGGGACATGTTGACACCTCTCCGTTGAAAATTGTGTAACAAATCCGCAAATAATTTTCGATAATTTTCTTTATTTTTGTTACCTAGGGACTTTTGGATAACAAGTCCTAATGAATTCCAAACAGCTTCTTCAGTATTCGAAATACTGTCTTCAAATATCTCATCCTTTAATATATTTTTTATTTGCGGTCCGGTCAAAACATCTTTCTTAAGTTTCGCCTCAGAAAAGCCAGAAAAATGTTTAAAGGCTGCACTAATTTTGTCTAGCGCTTTAACAAAATTTTTAACTAAACCCAATTTTATGGGAAGCGGCAGTGGAATAATTTTTTTGTGAGGGTATCAGAGACACTTATATTTTATATTCATTTTACCAGGGATATCTCCTGTTGAGAGACCGGGATTTTAGAATAACAAAAATAAACTTCTTTGAGTGATTCCGTTATGGGATACATTTCTTAGATATAATAAGTTCGCCGCAAACGTAACGAAGATGGTCAGGATGCAGTATACACTATCATTTTGACATTTTGGAAACAAATATTTTTAACTGAACGTCACACTGCAGTGAAATTTAAGAATAAATTCAAAACAAACTTCTGAGTAGTCGAAAATAAAATGTGTTGATAATTTTAAACTGTGAGGTGATATAAATAAAAAATATATATGTTTGCATTTAATTGTTGCAGTTAGATAGAAAAATATAAAATTCACTGAAAGGAAAAAAAAAGTTTTTTTATTTTGTAAACTAGTGTTATCGATTAAAAAATTAGTTGTGCATTACGTAATACTATGTATTTTTTTAAAACCCTGTATCCGATTCAATAAAAATGAGGACAAACGGATAAATATTTATATAATCAAGCACAAGACAATGGAACTCTTTTTTTGTAGGTAAAATACGAATAAAACTTATTATAATTTATTTTTATATCTCTAAAATTAGATCTTATATTTACTTAGAAATAAGATAAAAAAACGTTCTTTTATCCAAGTATTTTCCTTTGCTATCATAAATACTTGTAACTTTTAATTATATAAGAAACTCATTCATTATAATAATAATACTATATAATAATGAAATTTATTAAAACTGCACAAATGCATATGACGCCCGACTTTATAAAAGTTTTCACATATTTCGTGAACATTAACCCAGAAAACATAACACTGGTAAAGATAAATAAATCATAATTTTCTTTTTATTGCTAATTTTTCAAAATTAGATCATATTTTTCTCTAAACAAAAACCAAAATTATAGAATTTGTAGTGCTGATATGTCAAGCAAAGTCCAAACTTATTATTGAAATTGTATATTGACATAAAGAAGAATGGATTTCTTAAGGGGAAAAACGTTGACGCTGAAAGTTGAAAAATATTTTTGTCTTTTTTTATGGTTAAATTGCGCCATTAAGATCAATAATTAATTATTCCACCAGAAACTTAGTTATTTATAAATAAAAAAATTTTCTGGTATTTCAGTTTCTTAATGCTAAATTGTTTATATTTTGCTTTATTTAATATAATAGCAAAATGTCCATTTGACCAAAGGTTTTGATGACAGAATTACTGAAAGAAGTTTTTTTTTGTTTGTTTATAAATGACTAATTAATTAATTAAGTTTCTGATGGAGCAATTGCTGATCTCAATAGAACAATTTGAGAGCAATTTAGCATAAAATTTTTATAAATCCAACGCCAACTTTTTTCCGACGATTTATTGATATTCTGTTTAGTACAATATTAAAATACAAATCTTAAGATGCAAAGAAGTTTTTTAATTTTTCTGAAAACTAAACAGGGGCGCAGTAACTTTTGCAAAAGAACCACTTTTTCTCCCTTGTCGAGCCTCTAACCCCTTCAATTTTTATCTGACCGACTTCAAGTTATGACCATAACTTAATGATGAGTTCCCTAGTGAAGGTCATAGGATTTTTCTGACGACCTCGACTGATAATCGGAATTATTTTCTATCTAACTAACTCGGGGTCTGTGTGCAAGGAGCTACATCCGGGAATAACTAGGCACACTTAGAGGGATTCTCTAAGCATCCTTGGGGCAACAAACTTCACACTCGATATCAAAAGACACACCTTAATTGAGTCGATGAGTTTCAAAACCATCTAATTAACACAACTAAAAATATTCAGGAAACACAAAAAACTGTTTTCTCACTTATAATAATGATTTAGATGTGGTTTTTACCATTAAATTTTTAGGAAAAATTATACAGTTCTTATAAAGAAATAATAACAACGATACCACTCTTCAATAATTAGTAAATAACGATTAAAAATTATAATTAACTACTTTTGCAGCAGTTTCCTTTAATTAGAAGGTTTTGAAACGGTTGATTTTGTAATTAGCTACTTTTGCAGCAGTAACACTAAAAATTAGACACTTTTGAAGCAGTAACACTAACAATTAGACACTTTTGCAACAATTTATTATTCTTTCAATAGGTTTTAAATAAAACAACATTCGTACAAATCTATCCATTTACATCGTACAACGTCGTTTTTATTATAATTTATGAAAATTGAGTTATTTGCTTATAATTTAGTAGAATATTCTTCCATAAAACAAGTCTCTTTACTGTAATTTAACAGTAAAGCTCAAATCAAAACCACAATGTTTCACACAATTTTATTCAGCACATATCCGCAGCTTGTTATATTTGACAATTCCACAAGTTTCTTTGTATTTTTTTTTTTTTTTTTTTTTTGTTATTTCAATAGTAAATATTTTCTTAGAGAGAATAATAAAATTATCACATACAATTATTTGATCTTCTGCAGGCTCTGCAGTGCCACATATTGACCACCTAACTAGCTACTTTTGTTCCAGGTTTTTCTAATGACGCAATTTTTATATAAGTAATTGGATAGTTTTGCAACCGGTTTGTGTTGCTTGCAACTCCATGTTTTTTCAATTGGAAAATATTGCAATTAGCTACTTTTGAAACAGTTTCGTGTTTTTGTCATTAAAATTAAAGGGGAAAAAGCAGACTTTGCACCGTCTAGTTGATATTTTTTGGTGCATTTTGTCCTTCTGAATAATAAACCGTATCTAACTTAATTTTGAAAAAATCGTCGATTAGCTGGTTTTGAAACTCAGCGACTCAATTCTTGGTGTATATTTAACTGATAATTAAGACATTTATCTTTAATTACAAAATACGTTTGTCCATCCGATAACTCCACAATCTCTAACGATAGTACAAGCCCATATGATTAATTATAACTTTACCAATATACGTACATAAACAAACAAAGCAATTGTATCAAATACTATTAATTTAAATTAAGTGGCAATAAATTAACGTCGAAAAGGCTTGCGAAATCCTATCAGCTAGCCCTTTGTAACATGCTGATAACAGTATATATATATATATATATATATATATATATATATATATATATATATATATATATATATATATATATATTTATACACATTAACTGTCTGAACTATACTGTAGAAAACATTTAATAAGGGTAGTAAGGTTACGGTAGTTCTGGGCCAGAATGGTAATATTATAATCGGTCACTAAAGTTGCGTTTATAGTTGTATACGTACAGTACTCTCCATAAGTTTAATTACTCTACAAAAAAAGTTACGTAATATATATGTTACTGTAAAAGCCCAAACTACGGTAAGATTTTCCAGCAAAAACCATTAAGATTTACCAACTCTTAATGGTAAAGGTCCGAAAAGTTCTATGATTATCGTTCATTTTCAACATTTACCACCATTCGCTTGGTAAATCTTAAGATTCACTTCAAAGACACGATTCTTTATAAATTCTTATATTTATCAACTCATGTGGTAAATCCTAAGATTTACTGGTAAAACTTAAGATTAATCAATACACGAGCCTTTACAGTAACATATAAAACTTAATTTCTGGTCGTAACAAATTTGAGTAAATTTGGTATGAAAGACTTTTTGTGTTCTTTAGGTATTATTTATACCATTACACTTTTTTACAATACTCTACTTTACACATTTTATGATGTGAGTGGAGGACAAGGAAAGTGGTGGTAGGGGAGGGAACTCGGATTTGGAAGGTATACGTTTGTTCGGTCGCTAATAATTAAAAATAATTCAAGTGTGTTAATTTACTAATTTAATAATTTCAATATTCAAAATATTATAATTTTTCAATTGTCATAGAAATATATTTTATAAAATATAATTTATTTCTTAATTAAGATCTAATTACCTAAAACATAATTTTTTGTTTGATAGTTTTTTGTTATCGTTTGTTTAGACAAACAAACAAATCAGTTTTAAATTGAACTCATAAAGGATAACAGAATCTATTTAACATTTTTATTACTCATACGGGAGAAGTACTAACTTGGCGCACACATTTCTGTACGCAAAATACCTGTTTGCCCACTGTACTCTTCCCGCATACTTTTTTGCGTGTGGAAAGTTGCTTTCCACACGCAAATTGACAATACAACAGGCAAAATTTAATCAAAACACGCAAAGCCCCCTCTTAATTTTTCATTTAATAAATATGTCATAATTATTTCTATAGAAACCACCAATAAAGTAATTTAAACGATAATTAATTCAAAAAAAAAAGACAAACACTTAAAAATATTATTTTAAAAAGTAAGAAAAATGTCAAAAATAGTGATAATAATAGAAAAAAGTATGTGAAATTCGTAATAAAAAAAATAGTATGTGCAACTCGTGCGGGATTGTCGATTGCTCCACTCAAGCGAATGAGCGAACTCACTTGCTGATTCCTTTTTTAATTTGTTATTTAATATTAGAATTATCCTTTAATTTATTAAATTGTATGAAATCCAACATTCACTATTAAAATTTCGAATTTATGACTACGGAATACTAAAAAAAAAAATCATTTAAAGTGACCGACGAAAATATTATTATAAATTTTCCTTTTAAACAAAACAGAAATTTGTTTCATATCCTCCTTTACCAAATCTTCAAATGCTCGATGGTACGATTATATTTATGAACTGGTAGTGTATGTACCTAAATCAATATGAAATTGGCAATCTCGCCCATTCCAACCATAACTAAAGACGGTTCTACACGATGCTACGAACACCTTCCAACATTCGACGTTGGATGGTTCATAGCATCGTGTAGCCGTTGTTCGAACCTACGAGTGTCCAATGTCGAGCGTCAAACGTTCGCATTTGGTCGTGTCCCGTTCGATGTCGGTATTCTTGCACCGAGTCAAAGGGATGCTTCGAACGTTTGAAGGTGAATGTTGGTTGCGTTGGTTGGTTCGACTCAGCAGCTGCACGACTCGTTCATGTGAAGAGAGACAACATCAGTGTATAACATTAGAGATAACATCAGACAGATAACAGCCTCGTCCACTGAGTACCAACACATCATCATTCGTATTGGATCAAACATTCGATTCACCGTGTAGCAGATACATTCGTCGCACCAACTATCGAACTTAATTGCCTCAAACGTTCGATCGAACGTTGGAAGGAACGTTCGTAGCATCGTGTAGAACCCGCTTAATTCGTTCCACACAACATTACGTCCCGTAGGTACGCACTGTGGCAAATAATAATTTGCATTTGTTGATACTTGCACAGTCTAATCCGCCTTGTCGTAGTCCACCATCGTCCGTCGCCACTTTATTTTTAGTTTTAGTAGAAAGTTGAGATGAAATCAAAAACCGCATACATTCGTTGTAAATTACATCATGTCCGTTTAAAACTCTTCAATTCAGTTAATTAGAAACGCATTTACAACTTGTGTATACATCAATTGCATGACTAGATCAGCGTTTCCCAAACGGTGTTCCGCGAAACATTAATGTTTCGCAGAGTCGCAAACAGTCATCAAGTGTTCCACGCGGGTAAATTAGGAAATTGCAGCTAAAACATAACGGTATCCATTTTAGTGTGATAGAACTTGAAATGAAACACGTATGAGATATTTTTGCAATTCAGAGACTCAAATACCTGATTTAGTCCCCCGTAATATAGAAAGTAAAGTATTACTTTTAATCCCAAGGGACTAAAAATACTTTTGTTCCCGCTTTTAAGCCAATCAGCACGAAGAAATTACAGAACGTTAGTAATCGGCAAACGAAATTTAACTGAACTTAAATAGCGTTGTATTACTTATTAAAAATAATAAACCACAGACCAATGAACACTATTATATTATACTACTAGACTAGACAAAATGTAAAGCCAGTTTCTAGGCATTTTTCTTGAAGCAGGTAACAGGGTGAGACGGGTGAGATTTAAGGAATATAATATAATACCAATTTTTCAACAAATGCGACTATAATTATTGCAGGACATAATTTGTGTACGTACGTATTTTGAAAATAAAGCGAATACCACTTTTTTTCTTTCAAAATTTTGCAGTTTCTTCTCGAAAAAGTAAAATTTTATTATCTATATTATATTTTTACAATAATTATTTGAAGACGTTACTACGGATACCATCCATTACTATATTACAGAATACTATTAAGGTCGGAACTTGGTCGTAACTGGCTGCCTCCGTTATACATTTATATAATTAGTCTCTATAATGTAATATATAATATGTTCATTGGTCTGTGTAATAAACAAATTAAACTTGTAGATAAATTTTATTAGTATAGTATTCTATAAAAGCAACTGATATATAAACAAAATTTATAACATTTTTTTAGAGAGAAAAACTATTGACAAATATGATATTTTAGAATGAATACGTAGACTAAAATCAAACATTTATAAGAATACTTGTCAAATTATTTATTTTTATCAATTTTATTTATATTATATTTTATTTTAAACTCTGAACCGATTTTAAAAAAAAAAGCCACTAGAACGTTCGTGGTCACTTTTTCAATTTCTAAGCAGCGTTTTAAGGGTAAGTTCCTCGCCTATAAATAATTGTTTTCCTACTATTTATGATTTTAAATTATCCGGAGTTGCAAAAAATAATATATACCTATCTAATTGTTTGATTTTATTTATTATTTTAATTACCTTGCAACCTTACCAAACTTTTATACGGATCACAGCCGAATTTTAAACGTCACAAATTTTTCTCCAAGCCCAAGTTATTCCCCAATCCAAAAACGCAACTATGTTAAAATTCCATTACTATTATATAACGAATTAGTTTAAATCGCTCATGTAATGAATTTAGTAAAAATTCAACCTTACTAGAGGAGTGTAGGTACTGGAAAAAATTTAAAACCAAAATAGTGTCCGGCGTTGAGAAAAGTTTTGGAAACATTGACATAGATTGTCGGTACAGAAAAGTAACGAGTGGCAAATAAACGAAGGAAATTTAATTCATGTTCAAATATAACTCATAATCGATACCTTATATAAGAATACATAATTTTGAAAATCATAAATATCTCTTCTCTCAAAGTTGTGGAAGTCTATGAAAAACAAACAAAGTATGCCTACAATTTTCTCTAAACAGTAATCAACAAAATTCAATATTACCTATTGAAGTGCACCAATTATTCGTTATATGGTACATAAACAAACGTAGCTCGCGCTCGATCTAGACACAGTAGGAATTACAGTGGTGTAGTTTACTAGTCATTAACACCAAGTGTCTGTGAATGGTATCCCTAGCCAGGCAGTGAACTACGTTTACTTATGTAGTATATACCTTATAACGAATAATTGCGGTGTAAATGGTTACACCAATAGTCTTTTCGCAAATAACCAGTGAGTTTCTTTATACAGTTGTACGGTTAGTGCAAATATTATTTTATCTCTTTGTAAACTTATTAAGTGTTTGATAGACTCAATACGATATGCCATCGAAACAAGTCAGTAAATTTAAGTCAAATTGAAATTGGTAGAAAAAATATCGTCTCTCTACCAGAGGCGCTTTTAAAATTTTTATTTTGGCTAGGTCCGAAATTTTTTCTACTATAAAAATCTTCATAATTTAATATTTGTACGCAAAAGTATTCTTGAAGTAATACATTTTTAACTGCATAATTTCAAAACTGAATAAAAGAAGATTTTAAAAAATATTTGCAAACAGCTTTAAACAGCTTATAAGAAACAGTAGCGACATTTTTACTATCAGAAATCTAAAATTACACAAAATGAACAGTAAATTTATTTTTGATTTCAGATTGAGTAAACATTTCTGAAAGGCGAATACAGAATTTTAGTTACACATTCGATTGTAGCTGTCTTTTGTTTTTATAGCAATGCCTTCCTAATGTCTTAAATACGATTTGATTATTATTATTATTTTTTGTAAGGAAGTTTTGCTTACAAAGAAAGGTATCCAACTATATCATAGACCAGTGAACATATTATATATTATATTATATAGACTGATAATACAAATGTGTAATTGAAGCACTCAGTTACGACCAAGTTCCGACCTCAATAATATTCTGTTATATAATAATGGATTCGTATCCGTAGTTACGTTTTCAAATAATTATTGTCAAAATAAATATTGATAATAAAATTTTACTTTTTTGAGAAGAAACTGCAAAATTTTGAACGAAGAAAAGTGGTATTCGCTTTATTTTCAGAATACGTACGTATACAAATTAAGTCCTGCAATAATTATAGTCGCATTTGCTCAAAAATTGACATTATATTATTTTATTAAATTTCACCCGTCTCACCCTTGTTACCTTCTACAAAAAAAAAAAAAATGCCTAGAAACTGGCTTTACGCTTTATCTAGTAGTATAATATAATAGTGTTCATTAGTCTGTGAACTATATCTATCAAAAATTTTTGAAACTTTGGTGGATTGTAGATCTTATAAAAACTAATCACAAACGATATTTCGTCCGTGCCTATAATCGGTTTAAAAGAGTGAAACTCAGCTCTGAAAATTAGAGTTTTTTTCAATTTTCGTAAATATCTTGGAAATGGTAAGAGCTTTGGTAGGAAAACTATATATATTTGTAAATGGCACTTTAAGGTCTTTATTATGATACCAAAATTAAAGTTATATCATTGGGGTTTCATCGCCCACCCCAACTCCTAATTTTATCAGGTATTTTTTGGTAAAAGAAGAGGCTGTTATGTGTAAATAAAAGAATTTTTAATTAATATATTTTACATCACACCAGTTTTTTTCTTTTTGCATGCAGTGTAATTTTTTTCTAAATTATGTATTTTAAAGAATATCGTAAGTTTGTAACAATTCATTACTAAACTTTGAAATTCACTGACCATATTTTTGCTCATTATTAAATCAAAAAGTTAAAATTTTTCCCAAGTTAATATTAACAAAGAGTGTATTTATGCAAAAAGAAATAAACTGATGTGATGTAAAATATATTAATTAAAAATTCTTTTATTTACACATAACAGTCTCCTCTTTTACCAAAAAATACCAGATAAAATTAGGGGTGTGGGTGGGGGATGAAACCCCAATGATTTTATAACTTTAATTTTGGTATCATAATAAAGACCTTAAAGTGCCATTTACAAATATATATAGTTTTCCTACTAAAGCTCTTACCATTTCCAAGATATTTAAGAAAATTAAAAAAACTTTCCGGGTTGAGTTTCACCCCCTTTAGACCGCTTATAGGCACGAAGGAAATATGGCTTGTGATTAGTTTTTATACGACCTACAATCCACCAAAGTTTTCAAAAATTTTTGAGAGATTCAGTTGGATACCTTTCCTTGTTAGTAAAAAGCATTCTTAAAGATATCACCGATATCAGAAAATACTTAAAATCATTCTTTAAACATTTTTATGAATTTTTTTATTTTGGGAGGTCCGAGCCTACACGGTCTACCCGCTAAAATCGCCACTGCCTTCTACGATTCACTTACGTATGATACGTACGTAAGGTACGTAAGCATAGACGAATTTGACACAATAAAGAAAATTAAAGACGATTTAGTACAATAGAGTTTCATTAAGGCGACGACATGCAACACTATTTCGCATTCTCTTCACATCTCTGTGTGTTGCGTTTAGATTGCAATTGCGATAGTTACTCGTGGCAATGAACTAAATTTCAATTTATCTGTGTTGTTGAATGGAATTGCATTCGAGCATTTCGATCGGTGTTGATTCTCCACATAACTTAATTAGAATTTATCAAAACACGTTTGGAATTTATTCGTCAAAGTAATTTAATTCTTTCTATTGTGAGGTAAAATGGTAAATATGTATTGTTGTATATTGTCATCTAACAATGAAGTGAACTAGTAATGATCAAAAGATATTAATTTGCTAGCAATTTAAATAAAACATTAGCTTTATATTTTTACTTTCCGTTCACATATAGGCTATATGGCGACTTTCGAATTTTAGATAATGTAGTTTTTTCCAAAATCCAAAACCAGGAGGAAAATGTTCCGGGCCCATATTTTTTACATAAAATTCGCGTCTAATAATAAATCAATGAATACCTCCAGATTTACTGGAGTTAGGAAACTGAAACCGTATTCTCAAAATAATTCTACATACGAGGCAGCAAAATTTTGACACATTCCGTTCAGTGATTCTGGAGTTATCGCATTTATTTACTTTTTAGAAAAATTGAGAAATTTCTGCTTTTTCGATTTTTTCCGGGCCTTAACCCCTTAAGGGATATGGGACATATTTGTCCCCAATTTATATTTACGTTTTACGCAATACTGGTACGATTTAAAACATTTGTAAGTTTATATTTTTATTCTTCTATAGTACCTAGTTTTAATAATTTCGTGCATTGGCAAAGCAATAACCTATCAATTTTCAAAAAAACTTTGGTACAATGTTGCAATTTTGCAAAGTTGTCCGTTATTAATTTTTAGTTTCAATTTTTTAAAAATTTTTGTGCGTTATAAATTATTGCAATAAAAAATTATCAATCTTGGTACGTAAATTATAATAAAATAAGTAAAGTAGAATATTTTAATCACTTAAAATTTTTCATACTTCCGTAATTTGTACTATTTACTGAAACTGGGACATATTTGTCCCATGCTTAAAATTTATATAAAAATATATTAGGTAATTATAATTTGGCATTTATATGTTTAAATAGGCCCTAATAAACAGTTTTAAACATAACAATTTTTTTTTCACTCTCCCTACGCTTATGTGCGTGAAGGGGTTAAAATCAATAAAACTTACAATTAGATAAAAAGTACTGAAAAAGACCCCATTTTTTTTTCAATGAAATTTATCTTCCTTATCAGAAATAAAAAAAAATTGTAATTTGACCGTAAGATAGTGTCTCGCATTAGAAAGTAGGGATAAAAAGTTGATGTACCTATTTCAAGAAAATTCCAAAATCATAATCGTTAGGGAAAATGCTGAAAAATGGATAAAATTTTTGATTTTCTAAATAATTCCTAATAATAATTTCACTTCAAAAGTGTTTCTAAGACAAATTTAGGTGTAGTTTGGCACGAACTTGACAAAACTTTTTCTGTTTCTTCTAATTAAATTTTTTGTACTTAATTTGATTGAGAAAGTGTGTAACAAATGCCAGTAGATTCGACTTCTATCACTGAAACACTCTATATTCAAATATTAAATTTAAATTCGATTCACATTCTACTGAAAAAGGATAGTTGTATATACTCGTATTTTCAGTGATATTGTATTTCACTTTTTCATTAACACGTTTAGAACGTTTTAATTATCAATGTACTTAATCATTACTGGCCGACCGTACAGAGGTTAGCCTGATCTCGTATGTCTGTTTTCATTATACAAATAACAAATTTGAAACTTTTCTAACATATTTGTGCTATAATAATTATTTTAAATTGAAAATTGCCAACTGAAAAGTTGAAATTAACGTGATATATTTTAGTTAAATAAATAGTTACATCAATTCTATTTGCTAGTAAATTATTTTGTTTGCTAAAATTTCGATGAAACTAAAAAAAAAAGTTAAATACAAATTAAAGTTTCGCAAATAGTATTCCGAAATATCAGTTGTTATTACGGATTAGAGGCAATAGTAATGAAGATAGAAGAAATATTTTATTCCTAAAATTAATTATAATTATAAATTTAAAAATGACCGTATCTTTATCTCAACCTATTCTTTTCTGACTACGTTTGCAAAAGTTTTCAAAACGACAATTAACAGTCGGTTGATGCATTATCTGAAAACCTTTGAAATTATTTGTAAAAATCAATATGGTTTTATAAAGAAACGGTCAATAAATGAATCTCTATTTAATGTTTTAGACAGTGTCCTAGATATGTGGGGAAAAAAAGTGCCACAAGCCATGGTCTTATTTGATCTGACGAAAGCTTTTGACAACGTAGATGTTCAACTACTATTATCTAAAATGGAAAAGTACGGCATAAGAGGTAAAAGTCCGGAATTCTCATCATATATGACAGGTAGGTGCCAATGTGTTAAAATTTTACATAAATTCGACAATGAACATGGTTTGCAAAGTATCTGCTCTTATTACGAATATTTAGTAAGAGGAGTTCCTCAGGGCAGCGTCTTAGCACCAACTTTGTTTATTCTATTTATAAATGACTTACCTTTTTCTATAAGAGAACAAACTTTTTTATATGCTGGCGATACCGTTGTCATATGTACGGGAATCGATCCAGACAATCTTATATTAAATATTTATAGATATACCAACAATATAAACAACTGGTGTCACAATAATGGTCTCAAACTAAATACACAGAAGACCGAAATAATCAAATTTGGAAATTACCTCACATTTCTTTTAAGTTCACCTTCTAAAATAGATTTTAAGGATACTTTTAGCTTTTTGGGAATCCATATTGATAAGTCGTTGGACTGGAATTCACATGTTGAAATTGTCCATAAAAAACTATGTAAAGCTAAAAGTATCCTTAAAATCTATTTTAGAAGGTGAACTTAAAAGAAATGTGAGGTAATTTCCAAATTTGATTATTTCGGTCTTCTGTGTATTTAGTTTGAGACCATTATTGTGACACCAGTTGTTTATATTGTTGGTATATCTATAAACATTTAATATAAGATTGTCTGGATCGATTCCCGTATATATGACAACGGTATCGCCAGCATATAAAAAAGTTTGTTCTCTTATAGAAAGAGGTAAGTCATTTATAAATAGAATAAACAAAGTTGTTGCTAAAACGCTGACCTGAGGAACTCCTCTTACTAAATATTTGTAATCAGAGCAGATACTTTGCAAACCATGTTCATTGTCGAATTTATGTAAAATTTTAACACATTGGCACCTACCTGTCATATATGATGAGAAAAGTTCCAGACTTTATTATTAGATATTTAAAATTGTTTGTACCAACTGACGTTTTGTTAACAACAGATTATGCATATTTTCATTCTATAATGCAGTTTGATCTCATCTTCTGGGGAAACTTATCACACAGTAAAAAAATTTACACTCTTCAAAAAAATGTATAAGACTAATATTTAATGCGCCTCCTAGAAAGCATTGTGTAAATTATTTCAAAAAACACAAAATATTAACTTTGCCTTGTATGTTCATACTTCAGTGTGCTATATTTATTAAACAGTATTATTATCTATTTACGAATAATATACCAGACCACAGTTATGACACGAGACACAAAAATAAATTAAATCTAGTTAACTCCACAATAACGGTTTCTCTGGGGAGCGTGCATAATATTATGATCAAAATATATAATAAAATTCCAGAAAATCTAAAAAATAAACTTTAGAGAACTTAAAAAAAAAAGCTGATCTGTTACAGGGCAAGCTTCTACCCTATAGATGGCTTCCTAGAATAATTCTTTTTGATAAAAATTTAGACCCAGTTCATACAATGTACGTTGTATACTAAATAAAGACTTATTATTATGGAGGGTAGATATCAGGAGCACCAGCTCTGTATCAAAGAATGTCCATAGAAAGGCGTAAATAGTGGCGGCGCTATTGTAGCAAAAGGGTAAATTTAGAGAAGTAAACAAGGAAAGAAAAACATCCGCGTTGTTATGTAATTATTGTTTTTTATTAGAATTGTTATATATAATAAGTTTTATTATTTTAAAATTTTTTATAAAACTCAACACAAAAAATCACTATACTCTTTTGCTACTCTAGCGCTCTTCTGGCGAGTTTTTGAACTGTTACTTAGTATTTAAAACGGGACACTTTTTGAACTATTTTTCTATTGTTTTCTGTACAAGATAGTCCTCCTTATATTCTACACTCCATACTTATTATGTTTTAGCGACACTTTGGATATTTTTGGATATATTATTTCTATGGATACATCAACAAATATGCAATATGAAAAAATAAAGTAGATTTATCAGTTATTTTTTCCTTCTCATTAAAATTCTAGAATTCATTTTCTAAAGAGTTCACAAAAATACTCGTCTAACATAACAATAATTATTGACTAGCAACATCTTCATCTAAGCAAACTATATCATTAAGCTATCTTTTTATGTACCAAAGAAATTACGTAAGAAAATTTAGTCGCGTTCAAGAATTTCTTTCAGATTTTTCTGACCGATTCTTCTGGTTATAAAAGTCGGGAACAGCAATTTTTAACAGAATTTTACAAAAAAATGAATTTATACTATAATAAGCCTTCCTTTAATACCTTACCACCGTTTCCACTTTCTCGATTAACCAGTAACTACATTCTATCTGTATGCTAAGTTTCAAATTTTCGCGTCGAATAGTTTCTAAGAAAATCGCCTGTGACACACGGACGAAAAGTAAAGTGATTCCATAAGTGTTCCATTTTGTCAGTTTTAATATGGAACACTAAAAAACAAGAAAGAACACCATTTTGGATCGATAAATTTACCACTAAACTACGCGAAATTGAAACTTTTTTTGCTGTTAACCATAAATGATTATATATAAAAATCCCTCCCTTATCAGTTATTAATCCAACTCCCATCCCTCAACAGGTTCATAATAACAACGGGTACAGTCCTCCAGCTGTGTTGCCAACTTTCACTTTGTTACAATTAACACACCGCTCCCCTATTTTGAGATAGTCAGAGAGTAATTTATTTTTATTAAAAAATAAAATGACAAAAATAATGTAAAAAGATATAATTCAACCAACGCACCACAGTAGAAGGTTTTGCTGTCTAAAACTGCGTGTCCCTATTTAACAATAAAGTTAAATATAATAAAACAACATAAATGTTAATTAAAAAACTTTTTTTCCGTACGAAAATCTGATATTATCACACCCACACGAAAACATTTTTGTATTTGATAAAAACGATGTTAATTATCCCAGGATCTATTTGGTTAATTTTAATTATGTTTATACTATACTTAGGTAATTTTGAGTGATAAATTATTCAAAACGTTGCTAGCTGGATTTATGGCGTGTCTTATATAAATAAATTGTTGTAAATTTTTTTTGTGTTAACTACCCGTGAAAAATTACATATTAACATGTAAAAATGAAATCTTGTAAAATTATTAAATACCAAATTATAATATAATGTTTTTATTTCCGTGTGATGCAGTTACAATAATTACAATGAAGGCGTTACACCACTTTAGAAACAAATTTGTCTCCTTTATTTTATAAGCTTAAGTGTTATACAGGGTGTAAAACAAATAACATTTGCCCTTTTATGGGGTGACTCATAGCACCCTGTAGACACTAAAACCGCAGGAATTTTTTCGGAATTAACAGTCACGTCACCCCACAAAAGGATAAGTTATTTCCCTTGCACCCTATATATATATATATATATATATATATATATATATATATATATATATATATATATATATATATATATAAAATTATTTGAATTTAGAGTCAAAAATATTGGGTAAATTTTAAATTAGATATTCGAAAATTCTGTACATAATCAATTAATTATTTTGCTTGGCCCCGCTCGTCAAACGACCTTAAAGTAACCATATTCATATTTCAAAAGCTTGGCTAATTTCCGCACCATCATGTAGATACCCATGTTAATAGTTTTAGAAGTATTTCTAGTATTTCTATTTTATGCCTTTCTAGGGGACAATTTTACTTCACTTTAGTTTTTTCCAGAGCTTTCAACAATATTTGAATAAAATTCTGTCAAAAATTCCTTCAACTTTTCAATTTGGAATCTATTTGGTGCCACTGATGGACAATTTTGAGCACATATCCATTTAAATTTGATGTTCTGAAATTTTATACAAATAGTACATCGCTTGACTCACTCAACGACTCTAAAGTAAACTTATTCATATTTCAATAACATAATTTATTTTGATAAAATTTGATTAGGATCAGTCCAGCTGTTTAATTAAAGCCGTATTCGATAGTTCTGTGAATCAATTTCGATCTCATCTATAAACAGGGCTTCGAACCGAACCGTATGTAACTGAAAACCGGTAAAACCGATTGATTTTGCCGGAAAGTAACCGTTAACTGGAGCAAAATTATTTTTTTTAAAAACCGTTAACCGAAACGAAACTGTTATCTTCTTCGTTCCGGTTCATAGTTGAAATTCAATATTTAATTTTATTCTATAGTAACCAGTAACCAATAAACTTTTCTAACGTTCGTACATATGGTCGTTAAAATATATTTTTTGTTTTATTTTATTTATTTATTTATTTATTTTTTACTGTATCATCTCAATATTAATTGGTATTAACAGATATACATATATATATATATATATATATATATATATATATATATATATATATATATATATATATATATATATATATTATCTGCGTTCGACGATATTTATTTTCTAGATTAGATAGGAAAGGAACAGGCTACTGGATTAGAAATGAAAATTTATATTCCTAGGTTTTCTAATTTCGGAGTGTCGAAAGAGCTTTCTCAGGCCTAAAGTAAACACCTACTAAGGAAAAATGGTGTTTCCGTAAATTCAAGCATTTTGAAAAATATTAAGATTGAGTTTTTCTAACGTTGATTTATGTTTTAAAGGTAATTTCTATAAAATAGATAATATATTCACAACTCGGAAAAAATTTTAAACTTTTTTTTCAAACCGAAACCAAAAATCGAAAACTGACCGTAATCGACACCGCTATTCTTTTTTGCGTTGAACCGGAACTGAACCGGAACGAAAAAAAATTTCGGTTCGAAGCCCTGCTTTTAAATCAGATATACTGAAATACTCTGCGCTATTCATATTTTAGTAGCGTATATCTAATTTTCATACCTTGAGATACTCACATTGATAATTTTAAGAGTACTTTATTTTATGAGACATTTTGAGTTCACAGGGCTCTGAAGAATATTTCCGAACTCGCGTTAATTTGTTTCGGATTTTTAATAATATTAGGGCAAAAGTTCAAATCCGTGCAGTCGTTTACTTTGGGTCTTTTTGAGTCCCCTGAACCCTAGAGGGCAGTTTTAAAATGTTCATTTTTCTCAGAATCTCCATACAATGGGGAATTTGACTAATTTTGAGAAACTATTTTAAAACACACATATTTATATATTATGCATGTATACGTTTTTAATTTTTAAAAATAATGCCGAAAATTGTTAGAAAAAATTATTTTAGTATTTGTTCTCAAAATTTGCGCGAAAACGTTTAGTAGCTGTCAGTTACGTCACATTCTCTAGATAGCAACAGGTGTCCTGTAACTAAGAAAAAAAATGTTTATTTTTTCTGTAACTAGGAAAAGAAATTGTTGATTTTTAAAAAAATTAATTAAATTTTAATTAATTTCCATGGTTTTGTTTGCTAACCGGAATTTAAATAGCGACACTAGTGGCGATAGTGTTGAAATATAAGAGAAAGCAACGTCACAGCCCGTTTCTGCTTACGTGGATTTTAGCTAAAAAATTACTTTTTTAATTACATTTTTTTAAATCAAATAATGATAGTTAAGATGAATTAGTATAATAAATTGCTGTCTTTTATTATAAATTTTCATTAAAATTTGTTTTAATTGCTTTTCTTTGATATTGTCAAATACCCCATTTGAGCAAAATATTTAGTCAATATCCGTCCAGCCAATTATTTTGAGTTCGTTTAGGGATCTTAGGACCTTAAGGATCAATTATAATGTGACATTTATTTCTTTCCAATCAGTAGTATTTGCGCAAAATTTGGTAATGATACATCCAGTCGTTTACTTTAAGCGTTTTTTGAAGTCCTACGGTCTTGTGGGGTAACTTTGACTTAATTCTGATATTTTTCTTTCAATTCTTATGCCAATTTTACTTATAGTTTTCTTTCATCATTTTTTTGATATATACTACCGTTTTCTTGAAACCATTGGGAAAGGATAAATATAGTCCATATTTCATTTTTATTTAAATATAAGATTACTCCAGAACTATACTATTAACTCTAGCTCTAATTCTTGTTTTGTGATTGCTTCTTTAGTACCGGATCAAATTTTGTCTGTTTCGCTTAAAGATATTCTCATTATGTATCTGAAAACTCATTTTTTGTAATAACTTAAAAACAGTAACAGCCTTAAACTTACATTAACTTTGTTTTTTGTTTTTTTGTTGGTTAAATAGGATTAATGATTTACAGAACCAATAAGTAATAGCAAATAATTAATTAAATTTGAATAAATTTAGATCAGAAAAATTCAAATGACAGATACCAGTAAAAACAAACAGTATCTACAAATAAATATTTTCATAGTAATCACTGCTATTTAATTTTTAAAATTACAAAAATTATTTTTTCAAATACTTCACTGTTGAGAGATTTACTTTGTGAAACTCCATTTTAAATATTGAAAAATATTTAAAGTTCGATTACTTTGTCTATTTCACGAATTAAAAGTTATTTTTACTGAACGCGTTTTCAACCTTTCGGTCATCCTCAGAGTAGAAAGATGTAAATAATTAATGGGAATTTATAGGTAAGAAAGATATATAGGAGGGGTGTAATATTATTGAATTGGGAAAACCCATAAAATTTTTGTATCGAAGCAACTAAATATACGTGTAAAGAAGAAAGCAATTAAACCAGTTTGTAGGTACCGATATGAAAAAATTTTTTATTTTTACCTAATAATATGACTGTTCAGATAAATGACCTGTTTATGAAAACTAAAATGGGGGTGTCAAAAATTATTGAAAGACTGAAGTGATTATATTCGTTCAGAAATTTATTTTTAATAGAGGAGAATTATTTAGATCATTTTGATCGTTTAAAACTTCTATTTGTGGGTCACTGTTTAATCTATTAATTTCTAGAGCCTCTAAAAGATTCAATTTTAAACCATTATGGCAAACATGTAGAACTTTTGGTTTATGGTCTGTTTTGGGAAAATGACCTGTTTCCAAGATGTGTAGACCGAAGTTAGAGCTGTGTTTTTGTGAACCAATGTGTTCCTTATATCTTATGTCGAAACCTCGTCCTGTTCGTCCCACATATTTGGCGTTACAATGGCAACAGTCTAGGCGGTAGACCCCACTCTTTTTTAGTGGATCAGTTTTTTCTTTGGTGTTGTAAAGGAAACGGGCAAGATTTCCAACAGAATGAAAAGCTGGTGATATATTTTGTAAACAGGTTACCAATTTTATGTGAGATGACACCTAAGAATGGAAGAGATACATAATGTTTTGGGTCTGGGTCAATTGTAAGGGGAGGATATATTTGTTCAATGGTGACTTTGTGTTCAATGGTGACAAAGTCCTATCCATCCGAAAAAAATCGCGAAAATTGACTATTTTTCGGCCGATCACACTGTGATTGTACCTCAAAGATTGGATCCATTAATTCCGTTACGAGTACGAGAAAGCTGCGTGCCATCTCCCATGGTCAGTGTATTTTTACGTGTATTTACGAGGGAACTGAAGCTTACACGTTGAGATAATTAATTGCACGATTATAATACGACCCGTGGTGCTAATCAAATTCCCTTCTTTAGATACTGACCGGTTATGAATTTCGAAGAATTTATTTTTTAAACAGCTCTATGAAGAGCTGCACTTGTTTGTCTTTTTCATACACAGAGAGAAAATTCATATAAAAATTACTGTGCTCAGCACTACAATCGACGTGGAAAAGGCGAACATATTCAATTTTGTACGGTAAAAATATAAAAATTATAATTAATCATAGAAAATTTAAAGGATAGAATGTTCTTTCTGTAATATTAGCTCCGTAAAATTTGTAAAACAGCACAGTAAAAAGTTCCATTGTCGACAGAAAAATATTTTTTAATTGTTTTTCTTACAAAAATTACCATGCTGTCTTAAAATAGAAGAAAAGTAGAAAAGAAGAAAAGAAGCTAATAGTAGAAAGAAAGAAAGAGAAGGTATCAACGCTGTCACATAGCGAGGCAGGCTGCAGAAGGTATCAACACAATCATACATGAAGGTCAGATAGCCAGACTGGTGGTGTTGCGAATAGCTGGTCGCTTCTGGTGTAGTGTTGTGTGGTGTCGAAGCAGTGTTCATTAGCATGTCTTACAGGACGGATGGTCGTCGTTTAATTCATCAATTTGTTACTTCACTATCTTCAGTATTAGAATATATTGTTGCCAATCATTTTTGTATGCATCATAAAGAATCGAACGTCGGAAAAGATCGGGCATCTTCGAAGTTTTTACAGGTACAGCCCAAGCAACATAAGGTTGCGGGTAAGATGCGCAAATGAAAGAGTATGACAACAAGAATTAAACTATAACATATATGCATAAGAATGTGATAGAAATTGTGTTAGCACATTAAATTTTTCCATCCTATAATATATTTTTTACTTTGGTCGTCGATCGCGCACGCATTATAAGAGAGCATGATAATTTTTCTGAAATTTTATCTACAAAAATGATATGATTTTTCTCTTCGTGTATGGATCTAATTTAATTTACAAAAAAATTCCTGTTTTTGTAGAATCGTCCATGTAAACAAAAATTAACTAATTAAATACGCATAATAAAACAGAATATGAATAAATTATTACTGCAAAAATTTCTTTAAACTTTTCATAATATAATTTTCATGAGAAGCATCAAATGATTTTGATTTGAATCATTTTGAATATAATTTTCATTTTGTAAATATATTTCCACGAAATTCAATTGAAACTTCATAGGCGTCATATTTGTAAATAACCATATATTATTAGGTACCTACCTAAAAAGATTTTCAATGCTTTAATAAATTTCGATTAGATAAAAGGAAAATTATCATAAGTAACAAACAAGTATACACCACCCCAGAGGCCATAAAGCTTATAAAATTTATTCAGGTAAAATGTGTTAAGAAGATTAGTAGTATCTTCAGTTGTCAGCATCAGTTGTACCTTGTTCACATCGAAGCAACAAATAGCAAGTAGTAAATAAAGCGTATGGGACAGTTGGCTTGGTTGAACCACTTAATACTTTTTACCTTATTCTTTAAGAAAAAATAGTATATTATTCTACGAACTGGTAATGATAGCTATTACTCATGAAGATGAAATTGCGACACAAGCCGAGTTTGCGAGGCGAGTGTCGTAATGCATCTGAGTGAGTAATACCCATTGCAAACGAGTAGAATACTAGTATATTTTTTCTATTACTACTTTTTTCCATTTTGATTTAAATAAAATTGAATATAAATTTTAAATCAAAAGAATATAATTTTTAATCTGTCTCTACTTTCATTATATGTTTGTATATGTATCTATGGAAACGATCAAAATAAAATTATAATTTTTTGTTTACTTACACGTTACTACGCAACGTATATGAAATTAAAACTATTATATTATATATTATTCACAAAACAATCGCAAACCCATTGAATAATGGTTAATGCGGTGATTTCATTGATCGAAAGGTAGTGAGTAATGATCATTCCTCCACACCTTTTAATAATGCCTAACTTTCTCAACAATTAACGAATATGTAATGTGTGTTCTTCAACCGGAGTAGAAAACAGTATATTGTGTAATAAGAGCGGAAAATTGTCGTATGCCATTCGCTTGAGTGGGTCAATCGACAATCCCGCAAGAGTTGCACATACTTACTATTTTTTATTACGAATTTCACATACTTTTTTCTATTATTATTACTATTTTTGACATTTTTATTACTTTTTAAAATAATATTTTTAAGTGTTCTTCTTTTTTTTCTGAATTAATTATCGTTTAAATTACTTTGTTGGTGGTTTCTATAGTAATAATTATGAAATATTTATTAAATGAAAAATTAAGAGGTGGCTTTGCGTGTTTTGATTAAATTTTGCGTGTTTTATTGTCAATTTTCGTGTGGAAAGTTACTTTCCACACGCAAAAAAGTATGCGGGAAAAGTACAGTGGGCAAACAGCTATTTTGCGTACAGAAATGTCTGCGTCAAGTTAGTACTTCTCCCGCATCAGTAATAATAAAAAAGAATTTGATCACCTCATAAAGTAGCGTACTATTTTTTATAGTAGAATATTTTGGAAAAAAACCTTCAGTCGATCCATCGAAGGAAACTACTACTTGTCTGTGAGACGAAAATCTATAATAGCAGGGCGAAGGGAAGAGGAGAATTGACACGAACTGTTATGCTAAAAAGAGACAGACGGAATACATATTATGCTAAAAAGAGACAGATCACAATGAAGGCAACGACGGCGTCAGAGATCATCGTCTCATAGACAAGTTGTAGTTATCCCTTCTATTTATTACTTATTGTTTCAGTGGGAATGTCAATTAGAGATATCCATATACTTGACTGTGTTTTCATAATACATGGCCTGTCTGTCCGTTCGTTTACATGTTTGTTTATATTCAAAATTATCACGTTTCTTAAGTGAATAATATTTTATCCGTTTAAATATTTATGTATTTGTTTATAACTTCTATTCGAAGTGCATGAAAGTTACAACAGTTTGATAAGAATAATTTTGTTCTTGGGCTTAGTAAATTAAAAATGAATTTCAGCACTTTTGCCAGGATCCTCTGCCTTAGAATTTTCTATGATTTTCTTAATGCTGTTATTGAAAAATATCATGGTACTATTATATATAATTTTTAGTCGCATCGAAATAAAACACGCGTTACATATCTAAACATAGCTGAAAGCCATGCACGGGTAGCTTTTTGTTTAGGGACCAACTTCATACTGTTAGCTTTGATGTTACAATACCTACTATGTTTACCATAATGCAACAAAAAAATATAATTTAAAAAAAAAAATAAATAAATAAATACCAAAATTAATATAAAAATCAGCTATACGGGTACAAATAGAAATCAGTGTCTAAATTTGAGACCTAGAAACAAACATAAATTTTTCCTTTCCTTCATTTACTTCAATACCTAAAGAAGTAGGTAAATATAAGTTTTCTACAGAGAATTTAATTTTTTATCCGCTATTAAATTTTTAAGTCAATCTTGAATTAAGAGCTTGTCTAAAGGACATGACTTACTATTGGCTTACGACCGTGGAACAATACAGTTTCTTATAGGGTAAAAGTCCCTTTGTGGAACGGTATCTAATTATGAACATTTACATATTAATGAAGTTTTTTCTGAAAGAAACGTCTGATAACAAAAATTATTATTAATAGAATGATTATTTTTCAATTTAAATTCACCTCTCATTTAAAGTTTTCTTACGTAATTAAAGAAATAAATATGTAAATGTCAAAACTGTTCCAGTATTTGATAAGTACCGTTCCACAAAGGGGGCTTTTACCCTACTATAATTTATAACAATAATAATATCTTTCGTGTTCTCCAGAGACTAGGACACAAAAGTTATTATTTTGACCCTTTTGTATAGAAGAAGTCCATGGCGTAAAAATCAAATTTTATGTAAATATAAAATATGATGGTTTATAAAAAGAAAACGTATTATAGGGCTTTGAGTTATTTAAATAAAAACAATCATTAAATTATGGAAGAAATCCCACAAAATTCACAATATGTTATCCGGTATCAGATATTAATTGAAGAAACCAGTGTAAAAAGTGTTCCAAATTGTCGTTTGGAACATATAGTTAAATGTTACGTCTTAAATAATATTTTCTTAAACGTTTCAGGAAGATTATAAACACTCTATCAATGTTGCGCAACAATTTCCAAAGACAGAAATATTCGTGTCAACACAAATGCAGTTTATCATATCTTATATGTTAATTTCAACCTAAATTTCGGTTGGTTTATGTAGAAACCAATGCACTCGCTATGTATATCAAAGATATTTTTTGCACAAGCATTAGCGAAATTAGATTTATATTGTTAAAAAGAAAAATAATTATTCAAATATCAAAATAAAAGATTATGTGGAGACAAATATTCACTTAGGTAATAATATTTTATTGTGAAGATTTACAACCTTATTCAAATGTAGACCTTGAAACGAATTTGTAGGAATAATAAATTTTTCTTCTTTTTTTTTCGCTTGATTGATCACGATTTTTATAATAATTTTTTATTTTAAACGATAATTAATAATTTGAAATCTCAATTTAGTTTTCAATGATTGTTCAATAGTTGAAAGAATACAGTCTAAATAAAGAATAGTTTAAAAGATTAATATTTAAAGTAACTTAATTTAAGAAATATGTGAAGTATATTCATTATTTTACTGAAAATTATTTACATTTTTTATTTATTTATAGAACAGCAGACTACAACAAAGACACATTGGCATGGCGTTTCTTAATAACACAGGTCAACACGATTATTGCCCAACAATAATAAATTGTATTATCAAGAAGTACGCGGTAACTACTTATGACGACTTCTCGTTCCGGCTTTATTCGCTAACAAAAACTGTGTTAAATTAGGAAATTTACATTTTCGCGGCAATCTTTGTGTCGGTACACTACTCACTTAGCTAGACTTACGGCCGGTTTTACATTCATAATTTTAAAGGTTCTTTAACTGAAGCTACTTTTAATTTAAAGTCGACTTTATTTTTAGCATTGTTTTACAATGATCAGGTCTGCTTACTTTTATTAAAGGACTTTTAAGTGTTGCATGGATAAAACGAACTCTGAATGATCGTAGCCAATGTTATATTTTAAAAAAATAACTATAGAAACGAAAATATCAAGATGATTGAATTTCAAACAATACGCACTTCACTCACTTTGCTAAGTGCCAGTGAGATTGGAATAGAAAACTACATTATTTCTTTTTAAAAGAAATTTATCATAAATACAAGGAATCATAAAATAAATCGCGGGTAACTCAGAAATCGTTCAGCCAGTTTCACCCAAAAGGAATGTTTGATATTAATAAAAGACGTAAAAATAATCAAAAATATTATTAAAAATAAGCAAACAAATAAAATTTTTATTTTATTTATTTAAGGTACGAATATTTTATAGAAAAATTATGCTTATAAAGAAAATTCAATGATAATAATCAGCAATAACAAATATGTTAAAGCTGACTTTAAGCAGTAAAAGTCGAGATAATTCTTACTTTAGTTTAAAGTCGACTTTTACACTAACGGGGCTTTAAATTTGATTGTAAAACAACACCAAAACTAAAATCAGTTTTAAAGTTGGCTTTAGTGTTAAAGTCGGCCTTAAAAGTGAATGTAAAACCGGCCGTTAGACTATGGTCACAGGCCACAGTGCATCCGACTTTTTGTCAGAACTTTTAACACTGGCGTGCACGGCAGTTAACGGCCAAACAAACAACTTGTATATGTTATTAAATATACATAAATGGTCACAGTGAGACCGAATTACACTGGCGTGAACGGTCAGATTTCACCGACCACCGACCAAAATTGATTTTTTCGGCAGTATATGTCAGGGTTATGTTGTATGATATGAATAAATATGTATAAATATAAATATATTTAAATTTTAAAAAATTATTTTTTAAAATTTTTTTCAAAATTTAAACGATTTTTTTCAAATTTTTTCCAAAATTTTTTTTAAAATATATTTTAATTTTTTAATTTTTTCGAAATTTTGAAAAAAAAATTTGAAAAAATTTTTTTTTCTTAATTTTCAAATTTAATGGATAAAAGATGCTTAACTGTGGAAAAATTTGAAAAAGAAAATTGAATTTTTCATTCAATTTTGCTCCTTTATTTTTTAATTCCGAAATTTTGAACAAACGGCTTAGGAAAACCATTCGATAGATCGATCTGTCGATTTACAGGGTTATTGGGGGGTACAGTGAGGTATAAAAATTCGTACAAACATTAGACTCCCCATCGATATTCGCAGGGATGCGGATGATTTTTCGCAAAAAGGAAAAAAGTCCCTTTTTTCACATTTTTCAGATTAAAATTAAGGATGAAAAAATTTTTTTTTCCTAAAGTGCGCGGCATAACCTTATAGGAAATTTATTTCATATTCCAAAACTGCCCTTCAATTTTCTGTCCGATCACTGGTTACGTAGATATCGATGGTTAAAGCAAAAACGATCCTTTTTTATTCAAAGTTGGATACCTCCGGAACAAATCAACGTAGAGAAAAATTTTAAAAAGTCATTTGAAGCTGAATGAACAGGCTATCACGTCAATACCACAGTTTTGCTGCAAAAAAATTTTTCAAGCTCGTAGGCCAAAAAAAAAGAGCAAAAAATTTGCAAAAACTTTTTTTGTCTTATTTCTTGTAATTGCTCGATAACTGTCACTCCTAAAAATTTTTGGATGAAAGATCTGAAAACTAGGATCTTGGGGCTTCAAAATACTTTTTCAAACATCTCGATATGACCATTTTTCACGTAAAGACAACCCTTCAAAAATCACTAAAAAATTAACAATTTTTTTTTGCTCCCTTAATTGTTTGGAGTAGTATATAACAACGCATAGGTGTTTTTCATCCTTTGTAGTATTCTATACGGTTAACTTATTTTACACAAAATCTTTCATTTCCTCTGAAAATTTCCTAAAAAAAAAATTAAATGCCAATGAAAGTGAAGCATTCGTAATCTGGTACAAACAAGATAATATTATCAACAAAGTGGTCAAAATTATAGAAAACGGAAACCACAAACTACAAAAATCAACAAGAAACTGTTATAAAGGACATTGAAGTTTTATTCAAGAAATCAGAAAAATTACCGATACTATGGAAGATTATGCGAGCTGACAGACATGAGGAACAGGATTCAATCAGACCTGATGGACTGCCCTTTCTACCGTAGGTACTACCAAGGTAATTTTGTTTTATTTTTAGTATTTATTTTTATTTCAGTATTTTAAATTGATTTTATCCGAAAGCGTTAGCTCTATTTTTAGCGTGACAGTTTTCATTTCAACAATAAATACCTACGCTTGCCTGGAAAACAGAGTTTGAATCTTCTTACTACAAACTTAATGTTAATTAATATCAAAATAATAATGATCAATTATTATATCTATGTATATATAATACACCAATTAAATAATTACCAATATCAATCTCCATTAAAATAATCCCACCTGACATCGAAGAAGTTCAAAATACAAATTTAATGATAATTTTAACCTTTGTTATTTTGTTGTTCGATACAAAAGGTTAACAATTTGTTGTTACATTCATAATTAATATAATTGTTTCATATTTTATGATTTCCACGAATTTGATAATAATATTCGGTTACATAAATTGTGATGTAAATTTGATATTTTTTTTTACTTAGATGTTATATATATGTACCGTTTTCGATCATAGCATATTAATTACCGAGAATCGTAAGTATTATATCTGTGGTCTCGGATACAGTTTAAGAATCCCAGACTTAGGCAGCACCAAGTGCTCCAAGGCAGCACTTATTGTATGTGTTAAATTTTTGAAATGCTTGATGCTTCTGAGGTTGGACTATCATAAAATATAACAAATTTTTATTATGTTTGTTTTTAACTGATAAGTACCTTGCGTTATCGAAAATTTTGATCATACCTAAATATCTCATAAACGATGCGTCGTTGTAAAAAAATACCGAAATTTCTAAAGACATACGTGAAGCAAGTTGTAGGTATTCCCGACAAATAGCGACTATTAAAAGGTACTGGAGAAAAGGAAATTGGCTTTCATATTATCTATACATATAATAAAACTGTGACGAGACCGTTTCTGTACATGGAATATTTTTTTTTAAAATTGTACTGGTACCTACTATAGAAAGTTACCGATACAGATATCAAAACAGTGGTTTTTAAATTTTTTGTCTGTTTGTCTGTCTGTTCACGCATCACGCAAAAACTACTGGACGGATTTTGATAAAATTTGGCGTGATGATAGCTTATTACCTGGGTCAACATCTAAGATGCTTTTTTCTCCGGGAAAATGTCATTTTCGTACAGGAAAATAGAAAAGCCATCTTCACCAAATGCACGCATTACGCAAAAACTATTATTCCTTGCAATTTCTGTATAATTATTATACTTATATACTTCTCATTGATTTTATATTTTTATAATAAGGCGTTGCGCGAACAACGTCGCGGGTACAGCTAGTATTCGATAAACCTAAATTAAAAAATGTAAAATTTTACATATTCGATGTCATTTCTTTTATAAAATTTTATTTATTAACCGTATCAATCACAACTTGATACTTTGAGCTTCATAAAGGTCTGATTCATATACAATTTATTGATTTCTGAAATTCCATATAAATTCGCTTATTTTGTATTAATTCTGAGACTCTTATAACACGATATACATTTCCATAAAGAAATCTATTTGCTAATTGGTGATTACGGTTGATGTGCCTAAGAAAGTATGTAAGCACTTTTGACCTTTTATTTCTTGTAATTATAAACTAAGGATGATCGATATTCATCGATGGTAGAAAAACATCGATGTTTAAGGGGAAAACATCGATGTAAAAACATCGATGTTATGTCCTCGATAACATCGACACATCGATGTTACGAGAATAATATCGAAACATCGATATTACTCTAAACTATCCAGTATTTAAAAAGTCCTGTAGCTGATTTAAAACAAATCCATTACTTTCATGGCAAGTTCTAGGATCCACTTATACATACTTGAAAAAAACTGCCACTAAATATTTGTGTTTCACAGCAACTTCAACAGCTTGTTTCAAAAGCTAGGCAGCATTTGTATCAATAAAGGAACAGATTAAAAAGGAAACTTTTAACAAAGTGACTTTTTTGCAAAGTGTACCAAATAAATACTGGCAATATTAATTTTTAATAAATAAAATAATAGATTATAATGGTTGTTTATTTTGCTACAAAAGCATCGATGTCTTTCTTTCGAGATATATCGTATATCGATACTCTTGAATCGATATATATCGTATATCGATACTTTTGAATCGATGTTAACATCGATGTCAACATCAATGTTTTTCTAATATCGATCATCCCTACTATAAACAGAAAGCAGAATGTTGCCTACGTCTCAAGTTACCTATTGCTATTATGTAAACGCCCACTTATGATTCAAGTAATTAAAGAACAAATTAATATTATTCAATCTCTCTTGTAATTAATAATTTATCTTCATTAGAATATTGTTAAAAATTTATATATTTATTTTACGTCTGCTGAAAATTCACTTGAATTTTAGTTCATTCCGTATTAATAATATTTGTTTATCACAAGAGTTTATCGAATGGAAAATTAATACATAGGACGCTCCCATTACGCAATCCACTGGGACGAAATTGCTGAATGAGAAAGTCAAAGGTTATGGGCGTCAATGTTTCTGATTTATACAATTGTATAATTTACTGTTACAAACTATTTCTTACAAGGAACATCACGGAAGTGTACCCTTCCGATTTTGTTTATTCTTTGATATGTTGTAGAACAACGAAAAATAAAAGATACGTATTTTTTTTAGCGGCTGTAAAACGGTTTGAAAGGGTGAAATCACCCTTCAAAAATTGGGATAAAAATTTAATTTGTTAAATATCTCGAAAACGGTAAGAGATAGAGCAAAAGTTTAAATTGGCGCTATTGCTCTTTTTTAAAGAGCTATCTATTGATATGCAACTTGTTGAAATTACATCAACAGGGGTGGTTGGGGGTTAAAATCTAGGAGTTAACTTTGCAAAAAGAGGGTAAAAAATACAATATATTAAAATTTTGTTTGCAGATTTCAAATCTACGTGAAAAAATCTAATTGAACTATGTTTTCTCAATTTCATAATATTAAGTTTAGGGGTAAGTAACTGGAGGGTGAATGTGTTGACATAATCATACTATTTGAGTAATTTGGGAACTTCTTCATGAAAAATAGCTTAAACTAATTATAACAACGTAAAAATGATATTCTCGAATTCAAAATTCAGTTTGATTAACATTGGTGGAGGGGGGGGGGTGAGTCACCCTCCTAAATTACACTAGGTTTTCATACACCCATTTATATTATTAACATACTGGCGGGGGATAATAATGTCAAAATAAGTGCTTCAGAAGTTACACTATCGCATGTATTATCCATCTTGATAATATCATTATTTTCGGTATCGATAATTTTCGATAACGAAAATTATATTTTGATAGTCGTAATACGTTTGGAATGCCCATAGCTTGTTACCTTTAAGTACTAAATAATATATATATATATATATATATATATATATATATATATATATATATATATATATATACACTAATACTAAAAATGAGTGTATGTAATCTAAGAGGGTGACTCACCCCCTCCCCCCTTCAATGTTGATCAAACTGAATTTTGAATTCGAGAATATCATTCTTACGTTGTTATAATTATTTTAAGCTATTTTCCATGAAGAAGTCCCCGAATTATTCAAATAGTATGATTATGTCAACACATTCACCCTCCAGTTACTTACCCCTATACTTAATATTATGAAATTGAGCAAAAACAGTTCAATTAGAATTAGATTTTTTCACGTAGATTTTGAAATCTTTAAACAAAATTTTAATATATTGTATTTTTTACCCTCTTTTCGCAAAGTTAACACCTAAATTTTAACCGTCAACCACTCCTGTTGATGTAATTTCAACAAGTTGCATATCAATAGATAGCTCTTTAAATAAGGACAATAGCGCCAATTTAAATTTTTACTCTATCCCTTACCTTTTGTCGAGATATTTGACAAATTATAATTTTACTTCAATTTTTGAAGGGTGATTTCACCCCTTCAGACAGTTTTACAGCCGCTAAAAAAATACGTGTCTCTTATTTTTCGATGTTCTACAACATATCAAAGAATACACAAAACCGGAGTGGTACACCCCCGTGATGTTCCTTGTTAGACACTAACACATTCAAACATACTCGCTTTAAACCACAGAGGGGTACCATTATACACATCTTGTATGCGACGTAATTGTTAAATGGGAGCGTGCATTATGGAAGAGTGCTATGTATTTTTTTTTGTTTAAATTTTTAATTATCCTTTTTTAGAATAACAAAATCATATAGGTAGGTAGTGTACTTTCAAAGTAAAATATCTTAACCGTACCTTCATTTTTTAACAGTTTTTATCATACCTTCATTCTTTTAACATTTTTCAACTAAAAAATTCGACTTATACAGCCCACACGATCCGGTTGTGGGCGCTATCCGTTTTCGGACTCGTAGAACACGATTCTAAAAAAAATGTCTGATATATATATATATATATATATATATATATATATATATATATATATATATATATATATATATATATATATATATTATGGACCTCAATACTATCAAGGTGGGGTCAAATTTTGGATCCGACCCACCCTTTAGGGTGATGGGGGGCAACAAAACAATTAAACTTTTCCAAACCGGTTGGAAATAATGTTTCGGGCGATTATCTACAACATATCCAAAATTCAGCTTCCTAGGATGATTTGGAGGGAGTAGAGGGGGAAAAATTATTTTGGCTGGATCTTACACTCCCACAGCCCCTCAGAATTAACGTAGAAGGTTGAAATTTGGTGTGTTGATAAAGTTCGTATCTATAGGTTGTGCTTTTTGGAGGTTTTAATATCTTACTCCCACCCCCATCATTTTTAAGCTACAATTTCATTTCGACGTTTTCCAAGTTTTCGAACCTAGAGGACTGAAATTTTGTATTCTGATTGAGTTAGTATGAAGGGGGTACCTTTTGGGGGTTTCAACGTTTAACCCTTACCCCCACCACTTTTATACCAAAAAGAACATGATTTTTCTTGTTTTTTAACAGTTTCGTTCGGGTTAAAATCTCTCCAAATAAACCTAGAGGGCTGAAATTTTGTGTGCAGGTTAAGTTAGCAGCCAGCCACTGCTTTTTGGAGGTTTCAACTTTTAACCCTTACTCCCACGATTTTTATGCCAATATTCCCTTGATTTTTTTGCGTTTTTTCTAACACGCCTAGAGACTCTCTGAGTAAACATAGAGGGTTGTAATTTTGTATTGAGTTAGTATTCAGTTAGTGCCTTTTGGGGATTCCACATTACTTCCCCTCTTCTCCCATTTTTATATCGGAATTCAATGGTATTGTTAAATGTATTTTAAATGCTTTATTTTTATTCTAATACAAGTAAGCGTATAGTTATTTTAAAAATTTAAAAAAAATGAACTGGCTTTTATAACAAAGGCAATAATACATAAGGCGTATAGTTATTTTAAAAATAAATAAATAATTTAAAAATGTTATTAAAGTCACTGTTTATTTGTAAAATTGAAATTTTGGATTTTTTTTGAAAGAAAAAACATTTTCATAAAGGCTTTCCAGTTTACTATTTAGGGTCCTTTTTTAATATTTAAAAATAAAACGCAAAGGCAGTTGGCGGATAAGCATGAGTATAGGAATGCCCTCCTACGAATTGTGTTGGCTTTTTTCCTACTATCTGCTATCGGCACAAAATTGAAATTTACTGAAATCCAGCCCTTAAAAACTTAAAACCTTTTTTTAAAGCCCCGATCAGCCGGACACTCATCATCAGTTTTGAAACCACCAAAATGACAAATCGCTTGTAGACTTTCAATCACATTTCGCTTATAGACATTCAATACCGAAGATGAAGGGAAAAATTCGACTTCCATGATGGGGCCCCTCTGCTCACGGTGTTTTCTTAATCTTATTTAATTAATCTTGTTATTTTTTTATGTTGTTATGTTTTTAGGGGCGCAGGACAACTGCACTCGTCCAGGTAAAATAATGTTAATTACTATGGACAACTGCACTCGCCTTCAGAATATGCCCCCTAATGTGAATGGACAACTGCACTCGATTTACATAAGTAAAAAGAGGGGAAAATTACTCCCACTCTCTTGTTATGATATAATTATAATGAATAATATAAGGATCAGTGCTATCACTCTGAATCGTGGATATTACCATAAGATATATTTTTTTTAATTTACCACAAATATTTCAAACTTTTATCTAAAATGTCCTAGACTTTGCCGTCGAAATTATTATTACGTATTAATCTTAATTTTTTATTCGTTTTGATCTACCTACAAGAAAAATGCGCACTAACTTCAATAATTTTAAAGTAATAAATATTTTAATATCATTTTACGACAAAATGGTTGCTTTTAGTTAATTTAATTTAATCTGTTTAGATAATGGTACAAATTGACTGTTTCAGTTGCAATATCTGCATTGAAGTTTAAATTCATATACTTTTCCGCAACTTTAAAGGTTGCCACAAAAAGTTACTGCAGAATAAAGCAGCGGAAGTTTATAAAAACTGTTTGATATTAATTAAATATATATATATATATATATATATATATATATATATATATATATATATATATATATATATATATATATATATATATATATATATATATATATATATATATATGTGCTGAAAATAATTTAGTTTGGAATCCTCAAAATGTAGCAGTAGATTTTGAGAAGGCGATTCAAAAGGCCACTGATGAAGTGTTTCCTGAATCGAATATAATTGGTTGTCGCTTTCATCTTAGCCAATCTTGGTGGCGAAAAATACAAAACACTAGACTGATTTCGGAATATGGAGACTGCGATTCAGACATTGGAAAATGACTACGATTAACTTTTGGAGTTGTTTTTAAATCCAGAAGAAGTTGGAAAATTTTTAACTATGGAATTGATGGAAATAGAGCCCGTTGATGAGAGGATTGATTCTTAGACTACTTGGTAGAAACATATGAAGATGAAGATGCAGATTTTCCACCATATACTGGGTTTCTATGACTGCAGATGGTCACAGATCTACAAATGCGTGTGAATCGTTTCACAATCATTTTAACCAAAAATTCTGCAATAGACATTCGTCCTTATATGCATTTATAGACGCTTTAAACAGCATTCGAACAGAAACATATATTAAAATTCAAAGTTCGAAAAAAGAAAAAAAAAGTAGAATTGAAAAAAAATACATTTTTGACAAAAAAACAATAGATATAACTAACTTATTATTCATGAAAAAATTATATTAAACTCATATTAAATCGAATTACACGCGTTGTATTTGTTAATACATACATATTTAATGTATTTAAGAGGGGGTACACATTTCCCCTATTCTGATTCTATAAAACGAGTGCAGTTGTCCATGAAATTTAAACCATAAAAATTTATTGCAGGATTATTTTTGGGTCCCGAGTGCAGCTGCCCTGTGCCCGTTTTTAAAGATTCACGTAATCCTAATATAAATAATAATTATCTTGGAAGATTAAAAAGTTTTGTCTTTCTTTAGACCTCGACTAATAACATACCTTTAAGGGCAGGGTAAAGTATTAAAATAATTTTTTTTTGCACTTTTTTTATTTTTTTTAACTGAATGCATAATATCTCAAGAATATTGTCTCAAAATTTCAAGTTGATTGGAGGAAAATTGACGAAGTTATAAGCATTTTTGTTGTAACCTGGCAGATTTTTCGCTCTCTATATATCCCTCTCTCTCAGTTATATTATAGAAATTCCAATGGAAGTACTAACGTGTTTATACCTGTACTGTATATTTTGTCAAAATTTGGGTACAAAATTTAGTTTAGCAGGAAGTATTCTATATCAGTTTTATACAAGAATTAAGTGTTCAAAACTTTAAAGCGTTTTCCCCACAGCTCACGTTTTCAAAGTCGGTGCCCCTCATAACTTCAAAACTACAGCACCGATCCATTTGAAATTTTAAACACTATTTCTGTACATAATTTACGAGGTATCACTGGAGTGTTTTTTTCAAATTTGTTAATAATTTTTATTTTACAATAACAAATTAGCCATTTTTTTTTCGCAAAAATCGTGCTTTTCCGTTCTAAGTGTTCCAAAAAGTGAAAAATTGAAATTTCGAAAAACCCTCCCAGCGTTACCTGAGGAAAACTATTATCTAACGAATGAACTTTAATTCTTTTATTTCGGATGATCCAGGATCAAGTTATGAGGGGCACCGCAATTGTACTTTTTCCGAGACACGTTCGAATAATTGCTGCCATTACTGTATTTTTTAATATTTCTTCGTGAAAATTTGATATAATATTCTTCGAGTGTTATACTTTAATGTACCACTGGTTTTAATAAAGAGATTTTAACTGTGTCGTCACACAAAAATAACAAAAACATGCCTTTTTTGTACGAATTAACCTTACCCTCTCCTTAATCGAGAATCGATTTTGTGGAAAACCGAACTTCAGCTGAGGATTACAACAGCTTTTATCTCAATAACTTACCCCTTACAAATGTCCCCAAAGCCCCAACTCTCTAAAAATGTAATAAATTTCATTGGGTTTTGTTTTTTGTTTTTTGATATTTTTGGCTAACACAGCGCATAGTAAACTTTAGCGCAGTGCCTTTTTTAACTTCACATTTAATCAATTTTTACCTTATAACTCTGTTGTTACAGTTTTATTTTAGTACAAATCATTTCTGACATTTACCACAGCCCATAGAAACATTATATTTTCTTATGGGTGAAGTGGGGTAGCAAACTGCAGAGTGATTTTTATAAAATTGAAATTTAAGTACAAAAATTTAATTCATATTGACTTCAGCACCAGTTTTGTTTGTTACGATTTCGTAGTTCTAACAACAAAATACTTATGAATCAGTGGGTGATTTCTGCCATTGCAATGAGTAGCCTATCCGCACTTGATCACATCGTAAGAGACAGTTGAATCTTATGTATGAAATCATGACTTAAGGCCGGGCGCACATTGAGACTCAGTTAACGCAAGCAGGGCAGCGCAGTTTCTGTGACTCGTGTTGTAGAACGGGACAGCGCGAATTGAAACTCAGAGCAGAGCAGAGCAGCACTGCGTCGCACGAGACCGATGTGGCAATGCTGCGCGACATTGTAACAAGTTCTCGAGTTTTAGTTGGTTTTATTTCGTCAAAATGAAAACAATTAAAGAAATTGAAGAAAAATAGTGCTTCTCTACTCAGCTCTGCTTTTAAATTCGTGCTATCTCGTTCTACAACAAGAACCACAGAAACTGCGCTGCCCTTCCTGCGTTAACTGCGTCTCAATGTGCGTCCGATCACACGTGCTTTCCTGCTCTGCCCAGCCCTGCGTTTACTGCATGACACAGCTCAATGTGCGCCTGGTCTAACACGTGTTTAACAGGCACTTGCTGAATTTTAATTTTTAATTTTAACACAAAATTGTAATACCTGTTAACAACACTGCATCTTCCCAAGGAACCGGGGTAAGAACGTACTCGCAAGTTAAAAATATTTTGAAGTTTAGTTAATTTTTATATATACATATATGGTAAGAGTAAAATTATGATCAAATCTGCCACAAACTGGGTGGTGTGGTATTTGCCTTAAAAATGACCATTAAACCACATTATTATTAATATTTTTATTACAAAAAACGCGGTTAATGTATTTACCCCACTTCACCCTATATAAAAATCAGGACATATATTTATTCCAGATTTATATTATGAATGAAGGCTACTAAAAATAGTTTATGTACATATGTACCTATAATATATATTTGCATTATCAGCAAATGTTGAAAATCATTTTACCTATATTCTATGATAGTAAAAATCATCATCATCCAAACAATGGAAGTATATTCGAAAAAGATTTAAATGTGTAAATTTTCTGTATGTGTCTTAACATTTTACTACGCACGATTTATGTTGAGCACATACATAAAACTTATCTAGTCATAAAGTTATGACGCCTTTTGAGTTGTCTCCGCACATTTCATATTCGTTTCATTTATGATGACGACGCGACGCGACACAATGCCACGTGTTAAACGGATGCGTAGTCGACGGGGAGCCGGAAACGTAAATCAGTGTTATGTGAAAATAAATAATAAGTAAATATATTTGAAGTTGTTTAAGATTGTTATAACGTAATTTTTTCCCGTGAAAAATGTGAAAGAAATAAATAAAATAACAATTTTTAGGTCAGTCTAAAAATTAATCTGAATCGAAGATGTTTGGAATAAGGTGTGTGTGTGTCTGTGTGCATGCGTTTGTGTGTCTGTTATCATTTACCTCCAAAACGGCTTAACCAATTTTAATTCTAATTTTTTATTTGAATGCTAATGATTCCGGGATGGTTCTTAGCCACGTTTCATGAACATTGGTCCGCAGCCCTTTCCAGAATATTTCAGTGGTTTCTAGCGTAAAATATACCACTAAAAACCTTTAAAAACCACTTTAAAAGTTGATAATCGTAGAATTCAAGGATTTTTAAAATAAAAGTAAAATTAAAAATTAAAAATTATCAGAATCCACACCCAGAAACTTTTTAGAGATTTTATGTCATGAATTTTCAAAATTTTATTATTTCTTAAAGTACAACTGATTCATGATAAAATTTTTATTAATAGTACCTATATATTTACAAATACTTATAAATACAAATTATAAGCCTACAAATTTTTACATGAGCTTTAATAATCCTAATGGGGTTCCGCCTACATCATAATTTTTAATTCTTTATTTACAGAGACTACAGTTGTAATATAAATTTATGATTGGGAAGAAATATAAGGGAAGAGCATGTAGCCGTCGGCCTAGAACAGTGTTTTCCAAACTGTGTTCGGCGGAACACTAATTTTAACACTATTTCAATCTAATAAACTGATAAACGTGTCTCTATATATCATAGGTAGGTGGTAATAAAAAATTTTAATTAATGTTTGTCATCGGAAAGAAATTGGTGCAGGAAGTTGAAAAATCTTTTTGCTGGCTTTATGTGGCTGAATTACTCCCAAATTGTTGCATCGAGTCCAGTAGTTGCTCTACCAGAAACATAATTATTTAATTAATCTTTTATAAGCAAAAAAATTGTTTTTTGGCATTTCAGTAATCCAAATCTTGTCAAATCATGTTTTTAGGATTTCGTAGAACAACTGTCTACGAAAGTTGTTTGGCATTTCGTAGAGAGTTGTTCTACGAAATCCTTATGTCCCCGCACTTAAATCAGAATAGTGCTCTGTCAACTCGCACTTCACGAACATTTTTTTTTATACAATTTCTTTATACCAACAAATTGCTCCTAACTTGCTCTATTTAATTTAAAAACTACATAAACATTTTTTGAAAAATTATTAAAATATTTTGTTTATCCGTAATATAATTCAGTTGATAAGATAAATAATTACCCCTAAATATATATGTACAAAGAACATACAAGGAAATAATTTTTACAGGGACAATTTAACTTATGTGTAACAAGGTCAATAAGAATATTGTAGTTTTTTTTTCACTTATTATTGCACGAGAGGATTGTATTTTTTCGAATAAATTTGGGTTTTTCAAACGAAAATTTGTTGCCTAGCAATTTAACGAGAAGAATTTTCAACTAACAAAAAGGCGACAGCTGTCGCGTTTTTGGGTTGACAGTTCTTCGAGTAAAATTGCTTTTAGGCAAGAAATTTGAGTTGTAGAAAACACAAAATTTAGAAAAAATATAAAACTCAAGTGTAATACGATAAGACAATTTAACGAATAAGATAAGTTAGTATGATTCATATCATTACTTAATACATTGTTACTTACATACATTGAAATCAGTTAAATTTACCAATACGAATTTTTGTTTCATTTTTATTACTTTTATTACTTTTTTGTTTTATTTTTATTACTTTTTTGTGTTTTTTAAAACTCAAATATCTTGCCTACACGGAGAGAAAAATCCTATAATTTTTGTAGAGAAAATTTCAGAAAAATTACCATGCTCCCCTATAATCCGTGCGCGATCGACGACCAAAATAAGAAATATGTGCTAGCATGGTAAAATTTAATGTGGTGCTAACACAACTTTTATCACACTCTTATGCATATATATTATAGTTTAATTCTTGTTGTCGTACTCTTTCATTTGCGCATCTGACCTTTGCGACCTTATGTTGGTTGCACTGTACCTGTAAAAACATGTATACAAAAATGATTGCCAACAATATATTCTAATACATATACTAAAGATAGGTAAATAACAAAAAGATGAATTAAACGATGACATCATCCTAAGAGAGTGTAAAAGAAACTGACTACTAGCTGCATCAAGGTGCTTGGTGCGAACTGTCTGACAAAGTTTCTTCCACAGTCCACACCTATGGTTCGCATGTAACTCGCTGATTGAGGTACATTTCATTACAGCGTTCCCAACACAACCAACCTTCTTTCTGTTTTTTTTCTTTCTATTATTAGCATGTTAGCATGGTAATTTTTTTAATAAAAACAATTAAAAATTATTTTTTTGTCGGTAATGGAACTTTTTACTGTGCTGTTTTACAAATTTTACGGAGATAATATTACGAAAAGAACATTCCATCCTTTAAATTTTTTATGATTAATTATAATCTTTATATTTTTACCTTACAGAATTGAATATGTTCGTCTTTTACACGTCGATTGTAGTGCTGAGCACAGTAATTTTTATAGGAATTTTCTCTCCGTGTAAAAGCAATTTAACTCGAAGAATTGTCAACTAACAAAAACGCTTTTGTTAGTTGACTTCTTCTCGTTAAATTGCTAGGCAACAAATTTTCGTTAAACAAACCCTTTATTAGAAAAAATTCAAACTTCTCGTGTAATAAATAAGTGATAAAAATTTGAAAATTGTCTTTTTCGTATTTTAGAAATTATTATACAAAATCGAATAATATTATGATCTATGAATCATCTATTATTATATATATATATATATATATATATATATATATATATATATATATATATATATATATATATATATATATATATATATATATTATTTATTTATTATATAAAAAGCAGCGTCAAAAAAAAACGAGAAATTTACTTTTTTCAATTTTCATAAATTAAAAACATCGAGAATATCAACTTTATAAAAAAAAAAGTCAAAAATTCTTGTTGAAAATCCGTTAAAATATAAAGAAAATTGTTTGACTTCAAAAATACCTACTATTTTTTACTCTATTACAAACAAAACTATTTTAAACAATATCCAGTCAGGTTACCATTTGCTAACATAGATTGTTAAAATCGGTACTGTCTCCTGAACTAATTCCAGCAAAAAAAAATTGCTCTATAGATAATGGTTCTTAAAAATTTGCCTCCTTAAAACGTGTTCCGCACTGACGAAAGTTTTAGAAACACTGTCCTAATAAACGGCCATTTATCTGAAATTATGAATTGAAACTAACGATCTGATCACACCAAAGCGTTAAGTATGTAGTAAGTAGTAAACAAAGATAAGTGTTGAGTCTGAACAATTTACCTCCAATGAAATTGCAACTTCAGTTACAAACTCAAGTGAATCAATCGACTTGCATTTTGACTCAAATTACTTGAGAGTTGAACACAATTCGAGTTTACGCTTAATTTTAAATTCTCGCATCTGTTACTTACTGTTTATCACTTTGGTGTGAACAAGATATAAGAGTTTTTATAACATATTCTTAATCACGAAATATCACAAAATTGTTGATTTTACAGATATTAATTATTCCGCCACGTCGCGTCCGTATAATGAAAAGGGTACAGGGTGCCTTTAATAAATATTATATTCTAAGAAATACATTAAGTTTAATGACAGTATAAATATTGATAAACGGAAAAAGTATTAGAACATTTTACATGTCTACACAAATACTTAACTGTTTGTAGGTGTATTTATTACTAATAACTATTGAAATTTGCCAGTGCGTTTACTACCAGCGCCCACGTTAATAGTCTTAAATGGCACACGTCAACACGTAATAATATTAAGTACTCACAATATTGTTAACTAGAGGAGGGTTTAACAGCGATTTTTATGAAGCAGCGATACAATCTTAAGCTTTGTTCCTTTTCCAAAATGATGAACGGTTCAAATAATAATGAATTTGTCAAATACGCATGATCGAACTGAATTATTACTTGAACTAATAATTCTGAATTTTTAAAAAGGAAATTCTAAAAATACTCTATAGAGGGCATAGAAGTGTGACACTACCATCATAGAGAAAAACAACAAAAATCTCGATGAGAAACAGGGTTATAGATATAATATATATTCAAGTAGGATCCGTGCCAGTCGCGTCATTTAGCGTCAATTATTTCAATTTATAATCAACAAAAATATTTTAATTATTATTTATAAAAAAATAAATTTGAATAACTTTGCACTCGTATGACAACGTTACCACGCTAACGACGCTAACCGTAGATATCGTAAATATGCTAGATAATGGGTAGATATCGTAGATATTATTCTTCATTAACTTTTTTTTTGATAATTTTTTCAAAACTGTACACAAACTGAAATTCTAGTTCAAATTCTTGACAAAAATCCCGGACGGATTGAACTGTTTTGAACTTCAAATTCAAATTCATAATAAAAGGAACATTAAACTATCAGTACAAGTAATATATTTTTTTAAAAGGAACGCATTATTTTCAGCTTTTCCAACTGCGCATGATTTTTACTGATTTGAACTAAAAATTCGTGAAAAAGGAATAAAGCTTTAGTTTATTTTTTTATTTTTTTTGTCGTCTTATCTTACTTTTTTCTATTTCTGTACAATTACTTTGGTTAATCAAGTTCTAACACATAATATTATGGTACTAAAATTATTTGAAATAAAAAATTAAATCAGAAGAAACATTTTTGTTTTAAATAAAAAAAAATTTTCATCGCACGGACAGGCGACTACGTGAACAATTTAACACATGTATTTAAATGTATGTGTTCACACCAATCCGGTCTAGTTAGTGCGGTGCGATTTTATATGCGATCAAGGAAGATCAAAAATCCGGTCAGAGTTCAAGTGAGCTCTAAAACCACTGAACAAAAAAAATTAATATTTCCACAATTCATTTTGTCACGTTTGTTCAAAATTGTTTTTGTTTTTTTTTTTTTTTTTTTTTTTTTTTTACGGATGTAACTAATTCTTTTGTTTAGACCTACATGTAAATAAACACAAAAATATGTCTACTTAAGATAAACATAATTATGTCTTTTATATAGGCCTTTTACATAATTTCAAAGTTATTGTATTTTTCACGTACAAATGTTTTAATATCATCATTTTTTTTATTGGTATTTTATTTTTATCTAAAAAGTTTTACAATTTAACAGTACTGGTTCAATCTGATCGCATTATGCCACACGCCACAATCCGATCAAGTAGCGGTCGTGTTACGGTTTATCGTACTGGTCTTTTCGGTCCTTAAACTATAGTCTAGAAGAGCAGGTAGATTAAAGAGTCGAGCAGCTTAGTGTAAATGATAGTGTTCTCAATAGCAACGATCACCAAAGCAGTCTCACCTCTATCACTAACAAATAACGTTATATTACGCTCAAAATAACACAAATACAACATTAGAATTGGTCACATGAAAACTTTATGTATTAAAACTGTGTTTTATGTCGGAATTTCCTCTTTAAATTTCAATTTTATTTTCCTTTTTCCGAATTTTTATTTTTTTTTCACTATGTTTTTTATTATTGTTTGAGCGTTCCTTTTTTATGCTTTCTCTCAATTTCTTATTACTTTTTTATTTAGTTCAATGTCTGTTTAACTTTATGGTCTCTATATATGGGCAAAGTATAGAAAAAATATTGTATAAGTATTATTTGATTTCGTTTCTCAAAAAAGTTTATTATAAATTTTTAAAGAAAAACAAAAATAATTGAAATCTATACATATAATAAAACTGTAACGAGACCGTTTCTGTACATGTAATATTTTTTGAAAATTGTACTGGTACTGTAAATAGTTATCAATGTAGATATCAAAACAGCGATTTTTAAAATTTTTGTCTGTCTGTCTGTCTGTCTGTTCTCGCATGACGCAAAAAATACTGGACGGATTTTAATGAAATTTGGTGTGATTATAAATTTTTATCTGGATCAACATCTAAGATACTTTTCACTTCGAAAAAATGTCTCATTCCAATGGGAAAATGGAAAAGCCATTTCGAGGATGTACACACATTACGTAAATTTACATATTTCATAATTTCATAACTATAGTAACAAAATGTTAATAAATTGAATATTGTAGTCTCGGTTTGGAAATTTTTCTGAATCTGAAATCAAAGAAAATGTTGCTAATGGGGTATTTGACAGTAGTTGAAAAAATATTTATTTTGATTTTTAAATAATTACTCGAGTCATAATGATACTGAATATTGCTTTTTTACAAGTTATTTCATTCAAAAATATAAAAATTTTAATTAAATAAAATTACAAAATTTACGTTAAAAATGACGTAATCCAAAACATCAATCAAAAGCAGCTTACGTCACAAGCTCGTTCAAATATGTAGGTATTATATTGTAGTTAGGAAAAAAGCTGTTTACTTTTTTGGTAACTATGAAAGAAATTTTTCATTATTAATTTTCATTACTAGACCTACTGCTGCTACTCAATGTTTTAGAGCTAATGACGTCATACGATTTGAAAGAGACAGAGAGCATCGTTTTGGCGATTTTTTTAAAAACTGAAATTTTATCGGTGATTTTTTATTAAAAATATAGTACAAAATAATTTAAAAATGTGTATTATAAGTTTAGTAAGAAGTAATAAACACACTAAGATGGTTTTAAAAAATTGTCAAATACCCCATTGTGTACCGAAAAATACAATAAATACACAATTGTCAATTTGGCGACAATTTAATACATTTTGTGTTGCAAGAAACTGCAAATTGGAAAAAAGAAACTACTCAACGTTTCGCGTGAACAACGTCACGGGTACGGCTAGTATTATATAAAGTCAATATTGTGTGTTACAACACATCTCACTTTTTATAAGAAATTCTGGAGTTGCAAGATAAAGATCGTAAGTTCTTCGCCTACAAATCGCGGTATGTATAAACTGTTTGCTTCTTCAAATCCCATTTTGTTCTCCGCTTTCTGTGATGGCAAGATTTTATGAAATACCCAAAATGAACCACGCCTCAATATACAGGCTCCTTCAAGCCACAGCATTCTAATCTTTCTTACCAGAAAAATCGCTGAAGTTCAGAAATTTGTTTGGTCCTTCATCGCCGGATCTGTTTACGCTGCTATTAACTATATTTTATCAACAACTATGAACGATGGTTTAATTTACGTGAAAGTATTTTTGAGAACTTAAAATTTAAAAAATTTACTGTGGTGATTTTATCAATCGGAGAGATTTTGTACGCAGTTAAGTAGTCATGGCATACGGAAAACCTCCTCGAACACAGCCAACTTTGAGAATCGAACACATTTGCCTATTTGCCTCAACTTATTAATTAGATGGAATGAATTAATCAGTATATACTGAGTCAAGATGTTTGAAACATTATTGCAAACTTAACTAAAAATTTTATCTGTAACACACTGTACAATAAATTTAATGAAATTTCAAGAGAACGTATTACTTGCATATATTTGCATATTTCCGATATGAATGTTATTATGTTTATAAGTATACCTACTTACTGAACCTTACAAGTGCATTTTATTGAAACGAAAATTATCTAAAATATTACCTTCCCAACCAATCTGAATACATCATGAAAATAACCAATTATATGATAACTGTCAAGAATCGAGAAAAATTGTAATCTTAACAATTTCAATCGGAGAGCAAAAAAATAAAATTGAAATGACTCCATAAAGTTTTCTATTTTATAAGAGCTATAATATTTACTTATGGTCTATTTCAGTTAAATTTAACCATGCTTCATCACTTATGAATTTAAATAATTTCCGTTTTCTTGGCTTTATTTCTTTCATTATTGCACTTACGTAAATTTTAAAATTGCAGTTTGTTTTAGAAACGAATAGAACATTGATTTGTTTTGAATATAGGAATTATTTAATTTTTTAACTTTCACTCATGATCAATTGTATTTGAAATATTGTACATATGAAAATTATATTAGCCACTCACCCTCTCGTATTTTTTCAATTCGGTCAACATAATTGAGCAGCATTAAAGTAATATTTTATACCTATGCCTAGCCATAAAAATATTTTAATTGCCACTGGGGAGCTCAAAAATGTTACCAGAAAATTTCAATTTATACATATAGATTGATGGAAACCATAGCAATCAATTAATTTAGATCAATAGACCAATAAACACTATTATCTACTTAATAAATTTCTAACACTGACTGACTGACAGACAACGCACAGCCTAAACTGTTGGGTTTAGAAGAATGAAGTTTTGCATTGGAGTTCCCTATGTAACGTAGGTGAGCACTAAGAAAGGATTTTTGAAAATTCGTCCCCTAAGTGGATTTAATACGGGATGAAAATTTGTATGGAAATACGTCATTTTTAAAATTTGAGATATATAAAAATATGTTACTATGGCTATTAAAATAAACAAAATTTAATAAATCGTGGAAGTTGGTATTTAGGCTTTTGAAAACACTGAAAGTGAGCAGAAAGTGAGCACGAAAATGATGCCGATGGAAAAGCCCATCGGGTATACGGCTAGTATTATAATAATTAGACAGCGCGTAGAACAAGTTTATGGGCTATTTCACTGAAGCACCTAGCGGATATGGGAAGAACTGTCTATTATTTAATAAACCGGGTCATATTTATTGCAAGAGATAATTTATATACGTAAATATTTGAAAATAAAACCAATACAATTTCTTTTTCCAAAATTTTGCAATTTTTCCTCAAAAAAGCTAAGTTTTATTATTAATATTATATTTTGACAATAATTATTTTTATTACGAATATCACGTTTATTGCACTGATTATAATATTACAAATACAATATGGTCTGTGGTTTGAATGTACGAAAATAATTTCGAATTAATAATTTTGCATGACCGGAAAGATAAATGAAAATTTCGAATTGCAGATAATTTTCATCACTGACAAGTCATTCGCGAATAATCGGAAGTTGACTGTGCATTTATTTTTTTTTTTAACTACTTCTATTATCAAAAAAGAAATATGATACTGTGGTGATAAAATGCAAAAAAGATTAGATTTAGAACAAAATCAAATTTTCAGTCTGGAATTTGTTAATAAATATTTCTGACGTTTACTGTATATTCAACAAATGGTATAATATTAATAATTGACAAAACATACATACATACATAAAATATACCATCTATAAAATTTTATTATATTGTTTATAAAGAATTTAACTGGAACACTTTCACCTCTTTAGATGGTAAAGAAAGACATTTTGAAATATGTAAAAAACAGATGTAAGTAAATAGGTATACTTACATTTAATAAACAGGATTTAAGAAACAAATTAAATATTGTATAAATTTCTTTTTAATTAATATTATAAAAAATTTCAGTTACGAGCAGAATTATTACAACACAAGTTAAAAAATCAACTCTGAACTGCTACCGGATTACCGCACCAATTTTGAAAATTGTGATACCGTAAAATTACTGAACGATTTATGTAATATTTGCAAGTCTACTCAAAAAAGAAAAAAAAATCGGATTTTTAGCTAATGCTGACTCAGTCATTACAGACGTAACGAAACAATGCAAGAAGGAGTTGTAACTATATTTTAGCGAGGTCTACAAAAAAAGGAATAATTCCTACATATATTAAGTACTTCGAATTACTTAATTACAGAAAATGACGTCACTGTAGTTCCACTATACGTTATATCTTATAATAGTGATTCTCAAAAACTATTTAAGGGGGTCGCAGAAACAATTGATTACAGATTACATACTCATTTTCTATACATTTCCCACCTATTTCTAAATATTTCGGGGGTCCTTTGAAATTTTTAGGGACAAAGGAGGGCCGCCGATCAAAAAATTTGAGACCCCGGCTACTCGAATTTGTGTAACCGATTGGTTTTTATTAAGTTGCAATAATTTTATATCAGATTCCTTTGCCACCTAGAATTAAATCTCTTCAACTGTGTGATAATTATTTTGCCCACAACTGTTCAATTCTATTCCGTTTAATATGTAAATGTGAATGAAATACAGATACAATTTCAATGTAACAACAAAAGAAGGTGGAATCGTATTTGATAGACGTAAATTCCACTGAATCAACCTTCATAAGATATTTATTATAAAGCAATATAGGCTATTGACTATGTACAAAAAAACAGGGGGAAAAGGAACTAATTTGTAACAGGTGTTTTATTGTTTCATATGTTCAATTGTACCCCAAAGATGATAAATTCACAAAGTGCTATTAAATTTAGGCGTGCGTTTTTACGAACGGCGTAAACTTATCGACCCTTACGTTTTTTAACTATAACTCAAAAACTATGCATTTTTCGTAAATACACATAATATGAGTTTTTGTAGAGAATTAAATTTCCTATCGAAATGGCACTTTATGAACTCAGAAAGCTTTTTTCTCAACAAAATAAGTCAAAACAGTTATATAAAAAAAAGCTCAAATTTTTCAATTTTTCTTTTTTTTTTAATTTTTGAGTAGTACTTTTTTCTGAGTGAATTTAGGTATAGGGATTGATTCACAAAAAAGAAAGCTGATGTAATTCCCGTCAGAATGGTGACCGATCAAAATATTTTCGATAAAAACCGGCTGAGATACAGTCGTTCAAATTTACCTACTTTTTTACAATTTTATTTCTTTTGACTTTTATACCATATTATTTGTAATTTTTACACAAAAAAATTATTTTTATTGAGTACAAAAATTATTTCTGCTTTACCAGAGGTAACGATAAAAGTGGTAACGATAAAATTTTGATATTCATATGATCTTAGGTATAAAAAAAAACTTTAATATTGTACTAATTTATAGTTTTAATTTTTTTTTAAAGTTACATGTACCTATTATATTTCTCTCATAATGTTTTCAAATTCAATATCAATATCTTCATCAATATCGTTTTGGACATCCTTTTCTGTCATTTCTGGAACATCCGCATTTTCACAATTTAGGCCCATACATTCTTTGCAGAACATGGAGCAGCTAATTCCTATAATTTTCTACAGCCGCAATTTACGTAATAGAATTAAATCGTAATTTCTCTTTATGGCATTAAGGCCAACAGTTTAGGTAGTTCTCGATTGCAACTTTTTCAAAAATTATCAAAAAGCACAAAATTTTCTCTAACCAATTTCCAACTAACTTCTGATGCCACTAAATATCACGGTTTAAGGACGTACCACCAAATTTAACAGTGGGAAGGAAATATTTTAAATCCATTTGAGTGGGGTTGGAAAAAATCTAAAAATGGATTAGTGCCAATTAAAACAACAAAACCTCCTGCACTGCAGAATTTACTGGAACAAATAGCTTGTGGGTGTATAAAAGGTTGTCACGGAAATTGCAGCTGTAGAAAATTAGGAATTAGCTGCAAAGAATTTATTTGCGAAAATGCGGATGTTCCAGAAAATTGTGAAAATGTTCCAGAAATTACAGAAGGAGATGTCCAAAACGATGTCGATGAAGATATTGATATTGAATTTGAAAACATTATGGGAGAAATATAATAGGTATACCTCTTTTCAGATAAAATTGATCATGAGATTTCGTTAAAAAATTAAATAATTCTTATATTCGAAACAAATCGATGTTCTATTCTTTTCTAAAAATAAACTGCAAATTTAAAATTTACATAAATGCAATAATAAAAGAGATAAAGCCAAGAAAACGGAAATTATTTAAATTCAAAGTTACAAAGCATGGTTAAATTTAACTGAAATAGACCATACATTTAATTTTTTTTAAAACATAGAACTGTAATTTAGTACAATATTAAAGTTTCTTTTTATATCTAAGATCATATGAATATCAAAATTTTTAGCAAATAATTTTATCATTACCTCTGATAAAGCAGAAATAATTTTTGTACTCAATAAAAATAATTTTTACGTGTAAAAATTACAAATATCGTGGTATAAAAGTCAAAAGTAATAAAATTGTAAAAAAGTAGGTAACTTTGAGCGACTGTATCTCAGCCGGTTGTTATTGAAAATATTTTGATCGGTCACCATTCTGACGGGAATTACATCAGCTTTCTTTTTTGTGAATCAATCCCTATACCTAAATTCACTCAGAAAAAAGTACTACTCAAAAATTTAAAAAAAAAGAAAAATTGAAAAATTTGAGCTTTTCTTTAAATAGTTTTTTTGACTTATTTTGTTGAGAAAAAAGCTTTTTGAGTTCATAAAGTGCCATTTCGATAGGAAATTTAATTCTCTACAAAAACTCATATTATGTGTATTTACGAAAAATGCATAGTTTTTGAGTTATAGTTAAAAAACGTAAGGGTCGATAAGTTTACGCCGTTCGTAAAAACGCACGCCTAAATTTAATAGCACTTTGTGAATTTATCATCTTTGGGGTACAATTGAACATATGAAACAATAAAACACCTGTTACGAATTAGTTCCTTATTCAACTACATAGTCAATAGCCTAAATAAAGTACATTCATATTTTACATAGCTATGTACAGCATTTTTATACATACATATAACTAAACTTTTGTATACCTAATTTTCATTTGATGTCTCACAATATAAACGATTCTAATTCGTCTTTCAGATGACATTTTTATTTGAAATTTATCAAGAATTAATTATGGAAAATTGGAAAAGAAATTTAAAACGTTTTCTTTTGTACATACTAGGGTAACCAGTTTGAAAACTATATTATCGTGAACAAAGTGAAAGACTTTTACCGTTTTAACAAGATATTTTATCTATTTAGTTAATTCAAATTTTCCATATTAGAAATTAGGTCAGTATATCATTAAACATGTCATAAATAACATTTTTAAATTGTTGTATAGATATATCGAATATTCGTATTAGCATTCGCGTATACTCCCCTTTTTTGCAAAAAATTGAAAATATTGGAATAGTATATTGTGCAATAAGTGCGGGAAATTGTCGATTGCCCACGGAAGCGAAGTTGATCATTCGCTTGAGTGGGGCAATCGACAATCCCGCACGAGTTGCACATACTATTTTTTATTACGAATTTCACATACTTTTTTTCTATTATTATCACTATTTTTGACATTTTTATTACTTTTTAATATAATTTTTTTTTTAAAATTTTCGTCTTTTCTTTCTGAATTAATTATCGTTTAAATTACTTTGTTGGTGGTTTCTATAGAAATAATAATGAAATATTTATTAAATGAAAAATTAAGAGTCGGCTTTGCGTGTTTTGATTAAATTTTGCGTGTTTTGATTAAATTTTGCGTGTTTTATTGTCAATTTTCGTGTGGAAAGTTACTTTCCACACGCAAAAAGTATGCGGGAAGAGTACAGTGGGCAAACAGCTATTTTGCGTACAGAAATGTGTGCGTCAAGTTAGTACTTCTCCCGCATGAGTAATAAAAATGTATTTTTTAAAAACATAAAACATTTAAATAGCTAGGTTAAAGATCAACAATTTTTATTGTTTAACACGTTGATTATGTAACGCAACTGCGACACTATTTTGACAACTAATACACTTTATGTACAATTATTATTGACGCGGTACAGCGTTGTGTCGCATTTAGCCAGATTTAACTTAATGCTGTACAACGCTCATGACCGTCAACTTGTTAAAAGATAAAATATCATACAATTTCGTTCTAAAACAAGTTTACATTAAGTAATAAAAGTTCAATAAGAAATTTTACACGACCGTCATACAGTCTAAACAAGTGGTTCTAAATTTCCGGCCCGCAAACTCAAAAAGAATGGCCCGCAGTGCCGGATCATCTGTATAATCTCAAATTCGTAAATTAAACATTTTTTCATAGAAAAATATGAAATTTAATACCGTAAAACCCCCTGTCCAGGCGGACACTTTGTACCAATCTTCAAAGTAAGTAGTTTCTACATTAACCTGCAACAACAAACATTTGTTCTTGACGTCATTAGAGAGAGAAAAGCATCCTCTAAACAGCTGTACCAAAAACTACGGATTTCAACTTTTACTATTGAAGAATACATTCTCAAAATGATTTATTTGTGCAAAACCAAAAACATTTTTTTGCTACTAAAAACAAAATCAAACAAATATTTCCCTATTTCAAATAGAACTTTTTTTCTAATTCAAAAAAAACAAAACCAAAGAAAATTTTTGATCTTTAAACAAAGAAATCGTTTTGAGAGTGTACTGATTTAAATTTTTTTCAATCGTGTATTAATTGTCTTACCCATTACTGTATATACATCTTATTTCAACTAAAGCAATCAGTATTAAATTACAATTCAGTTGATCAACTATTGAATCAACTGTTATAACATTTTTGAAAAAACTATTGAAAAAATTGCAATCAATATCAACTTACAATAATATATTCGTTTCTTTAAGGGTGGAGGGTCCTCCAGACAACAGGTTTTTTAATAATTTTTTTTAAGAAACTGGATACATTTATTGTATCAAATGAAGTTACATAGTATAGTACATGTTATGATGTATTCACTCATAAATTTTTATGCAAAAAGAGAAAAAATAACGGTGCTACAGCTGTTTTAAGTTGACTCCTTCGATTTACGCCGTGGAATGCCCAGCCTCTTGTAATCAACTGAATTCAATCGGACAAAAAATTTTTATTAAAATAAGTCATTACGCTTTGCATATACCTATTTCTGACGAGAAAATTTTTTTTCACAATTTAAAATCAAAAAGAAAGAAATTTCACTTTGTTTTATCAACAATATTGATAGTAATAATTTATGCAAAATTTTAGGTATGTGCAAAGGCCAATATCTTAAAGAATATCTGTACAAAATTTCAAGTTAATACCTTAATAACTTTTTAAGTTATGTTCCACGGCGCGGAATAAAGCCTGTCTTGAGAAAAACGCTATTAAAAAGTTTTCGTTCTTGAAAAGTAGAATTAAAAGCAGTTTATCTTTATCTTCTATTCGATAATCTTTCTATTGGGCTTAAACATTGGAAATATATTCTTTAAGGTTCAAATAGAGTTTTAAAGCAAAAGAAGAAAATAGCATAGGTATGAAATGCATTTAAAGTTTACATGTAATATATATATACTTTAATTTAAAAAAAAATTTAATTAATTTACCTAATCAATATTCAATATCAATATAATTAAAACCAATTTAATTTTGAAATATTCTGTCTTCTGTACATACATATGCTTTCGTTGAACGCACACTGTCGACTGATGCTACGACTATACCCCCGCTCATAGGTGAAACCGTAAAAGCGTGGGATATTCTTCTTTTGTCGAATCACCTACACTTAAAAAGTGTTAATGCTACACGCTAAAAGTATTATTAAAGATAAATAACACTAGTTTTGTGTACGTATGACACAATTTTTTTGTTAAAATACACAAAAAACAGCGTACTTTAACATTCTTTTTCTTTACACAAAGATTGTGTTACTTTTATGTTGTTCAAAATAGATTAACATTTTTATTCTGTTAAATCGAAATTTGTGTTAATATTTTCATTTAACACAAACACTAAATATTACATTAACACAGAGTTGTGTTACTTATAACACAAAAATTTTAATCACTAGTTTTTTTTACGCAGAATACAAATTTTTTTACTGTGTATAAGCAAAAGCCCTAGTACGTCATATCCTCATTCACACATTGAATTGATAGGCGTCCCTACTCATCCCCGCTCTTACAATACCCCTTACTTTTTCTTAAAAATAAATATTAATTTGCTCACCTAATGATACCTATTCGTGTAAATTTTGTAGTCTAGGTATGGTGGAAGTGCTAAAAAGAATTATCTTGGCGGTGTTTTGATACAAGGAACTTTAAGGGGAGGTTTACTTGAGAGTCCTTAAAAAAATCGATTTTTTTTGCAGAAATTGGTAGCTAATTATGTGTAGAATATATTCCCAAATTGATTTTGCTGAAAGTAATTTAAGGGAAGGTGTACTTGAGATTTGATAAAAAAATCGATTTTTTTTTGCCGAAATTGACAGAAAATTATGTGTAGAATATGTTCCTAAAGTGATTTTACTGAAAATAATTTAAAAACAAGATTCTTGCACATTAACCGAATCCAGCTTTCTATAAAAAAAATTCAAAAAACGTAGTTCACGCAATAATGAGTATTAAATATAAAATTTTGAAAATACGTTTCTTTATGTTGTCGGACAGTTGTCGTCGCTCGAGCGGTATGCTCTCGGGCATTATCCTGCATCAGGATAAATCCGTCGGCCGCTCGTTGTGCAAAGCGGATGACAACCTGTTCGATGTAACTTTGAGCCGTTACAGTACCCTCGTTCAGGAAAGCAAGCTCAGTTTTGCCTTGCAAACTAATTCCACCCCAGACCATGACATTAGGACCGCCAAATCTGTCGCGTTCATGAATGTGACGATCAGAAAACCTTTCCCCACTTCTTCTCCACACTCTTACACGTCGATCATCACTAAAAAACTTCACCTTGCACTCATCCGTGAAGAGTACGTGACGCCATTCCTCCAAGCCCCATTCAAGGTGTTCACGTGCAAATCTTAAACGGTTTGCATGATGCGCTCCGGTCAGTTTGGTACGGATTACTGGTCTTCTTGAACGTTGTTGGTCTTCATGCAAACGATTTCGTATGGTCTGATTACTGACAACAGTACCAGTAGATCGATGTAAGCGATTTTGCAGAGTACCTGCGGTAACAGTCGGCTCACGTCGTGCACACAGTCTAATGTAATGGTCTTCACGGGCACTGGTAGCACAAACTCTTCCTGAGCCACGGCGCCGGGTTACACTACCGGTCTGCTGATACCGATTCCAAACATTTTGAATAGCCCTTCGTGAACAACCCAACTGCAGAGCCACGGAACGTTGAGATTGACCACCCTCAGTCATCGTTACGGCTCTGGTAGCAGTAGCTTCGTCCATATGGTGTCGAATTCTCGGCATTGTAAAAATAAATGATTGAATAACAAGCCAAACTTCAAAAAACAACCTCAGCTATCAATAATCTAGCGCAAACTGATTTAAAATCAAATTCAAAAAAATAAGTAAAACTAACCACTTGACGCTGTGCGAGACAAAAAAACGTTTAAATCTTCCCCTCAACAAAAATATCACTTAAACCTAACTGTTATCATTTACTCAACCACTTAATATCGTAACAACAGTCATTTAGAAAAGTTATTTTGACGTGGATCGACATAAATCAGTTTTAAAATACAAACTTTCAAGTGGCCCTTATTTTGTTTTGAGGAGTATATATATTTTATAATATCTCGGAACTACATTTTTGGAACTGGCGGACACGATAACTCAACAACTATTCGATGGATCCATTTTTTTAATTTTTTATTTTAAAGATAATTCAATTCTTCGGCACCTCTACCTAAGTTCAATACACTTTCGATATTTTTTTTTTATTTTTAAGTTTACTTTAAAGAGCGAAAAATAAGATAAAAATCGTAATCAAAAGTTCAAACATCCGCCATTTTTTTTTCTTTCGGCAATTTATTGATATTATAAGCAGAGGTGCCGGTATTCTTCATATATTTTATAAATCTTTTTTGTTTTTGGATTTCGGTGGTTTATTACCGGCGATAGGATGTCCGCCAACAAGGCATTGGATTTTCGGATCGTCACACTGCAGTATCTATAAAATGGATAATTTTTTATATTTTTCCTTGAAAAATTTTTTTTGTATAGTTTAATACTTAATAAATATGTGTACAAAATTTGAAAATGATATTTACTTCCGTTCTTGAGAAAAAAATTCTAGAAAAATACATAATTTTTAAGGACTCTCGAGTAAACCTCCCCTTAACATCATTTATACGACCAAGCTAGCCAACATTACTGATTCAACACAATTACAGCGTAAATTTTTACGCTCAAAATAGTTCGTGAAATAGTGTTAGACGCAGAACAGGAAAGTTGTAAAGCTATATTTTGATAAGTTTGTTATAATAAAAAAATATTATTTATGAAAAAATAAAAAAAAAATTCCCTGTGTATCAGTTATTTATGGTTCAATAAGGAAAAACAAAGCACACAAATACAACACCGAAGTTACTAAACAAACAGCCCGTACCACCAAATCTACGTAGTTCACATGAATTACGTTACATCAAAAATATATTAATTTTTCATTTAATTCAATATATGAAAACCTTCAATTTATTTCAAAATATTTTATTGACATGTCGACAAAACAAAACCTTATCAAAAATTTATCAAACAGGCCTCACTATAAACACAGTTTGCGCCTACACAGAAATACAAAGCCGCGTTCCCTTAATGACAGACAGCTCGTTTAATGAAATAACACAGACAAAATACATATTGACGTCACACACGTAAGTATGTATATATAATATTTAGTTTTGACAGAATTTGATGGATTCTATTTTAATTTTTGACATATCAAAAATAATTGGAATCGTCAGGCTATAAAAAGTATTAGCTTTGTATGAAATAATGAAGTCAACTCGTATTCGTAAAACTGAAAGCCTCATTTACAATTCAGTCGGTCAAAACCGGTCAAACCGATCAACACTCCTTCGATTTGCGCCGTGGACTGCCCAGCCTCTTGTAATCAACTGAATTCAATCGGACAAAAAAATTTTATTAAAATGTCATTACGCTTTGCATATACCTATTTCTGACGAGAAAATATTTTTTTCAGAATTTAAAATCAAAAACAAAGAAATTTCACTTTTTTTTTTATAAACAATATTTATAGTAATAATTTATGCAAAATTTTAGGTACCTATATGCAAAGGCCAATATCTTAAAGAATATCTGTACAAAATTTCAAGTTAATACCTTAATAACTTTTTAAGTTATGTTCCACGGTGCGGAAAAAAGCCTGTTTTGAGAAAAACGCTATTAAGAAGTTTTCGTTCTTGAAAAGTAGAATTAAGAGCAGTTTATCGCTGCACAAATAGTGTTCCGTTCAATAAATTTCGCATAAAAAAAACGCTTAAAAATTACTGTCCTTTAACCCTGTCCCTGTCACCAAAAATCTAAAAAATGTTCAAATATGTCAAATGCACAAATATGATTCACACTTAACCATTTTTTTTTTTTTTTTTTTTTAAATTGATCATTGACTTTCAAACTGTCATTTTTAAACTTTTACCTCTAAAATTTGCACAAGGAACAGACAAAATTCACCGTGAAAGTTCTAGAAACTCAGTATTTCTAGAAACGCAATACAATAATTTAATAGTTTAAGGTGTTACATAACTTGCGGAAAAATTTTTTTCATATGGGTCAGTTATATTTCCATAAATAACTCATGAATGGCGTTAATGATAATAGATATAAACACACAAAACAATATACACGTTTTAAAATTTTACATGCATTTTTCTCGAAATCACGTTTTTTTTTTAAAACGATGGGCAAGAAAACTCTACCAATTTCTATCCGGCTGACTTGAGATTTTACCTATAGATTATTAGGTTGGTTATCTAGGACGGTACACATGATTTTTGAAATTGGTTAACAAATAAATTTTTTATAAACAAATTTCTATCGAACTTTTCTATCGATTTTCAAAATTTTTTTTCAAAGTGCTCCTATTTATCGATAGATCAATATTTTAAAATAATCTTGTGTACCACCTTAGCAAAACTAGTGTAGATTATGAAAAAATCGACAAAAAATCGCAAGAAAGCGTCTGCCTTGCACCCACGATCCACGCTTCCACTTTGTTTTTAAGTTTAAAAAAAATTTTTTAGTGTACCTATACCTCAGATCACGTACCTACACGGAGAGAAAATTCCTATAAAAATTACTGTGCTCAGCACTACAATCGACGTGTAAAAGGCGAACATCTTCAATTCGGTAAGGTAAAAATATAAAGATTATAATTAATCATAAAAAATTTAAAGGATGGAATGTTCTTTTCGTAATATTATCTCCGTAAAATTTGTAAAACAGCACAGTAAAAAGTTCCATTACCGACAAAAAAATAATTTTTAATTGTTTTTATTAAAAAAATTACCATGCTAACATGCTAATAATAGAAAGAAAAAAAACAGAAAGAAGGTTGGTTGCGTTGGGAACGCTGTAATAAAATGTACCTCAATCAGCGAGTTACATGCGAACCATAGGTGTGGACTGTGGAAGAAACTTTGTCAGACAGTTCGCACCAAGCACCTTTATTTATCAGACTGTGTTACAAGCAGCTAGCACAGCTAGTAGCCAGTTTCTTTTACACTCTCTTAGGATGATGTCATCGTTTAATTCATCTTTTTGTTATTTACCTATCTTTAGTATATGTATTAGAATATATTGTTGGCAATCATTTTTGTATACATGTTTTTACAGGTACAGTGCAACCAACATAAGGTCGCGAGTCAGATGCGCAAATGAAAAAGTACGACAACAAGAATTAAACTATAATATATATGCATAAGAGTGTGATAAAAGTTGTGTTAGCACCACATTAAATGTTACCATGCTAGCACATATTTTTTATTTTGGTCGTCGATCGCGCACGGATTATACACGGAGAGAAAAATCCTATAATTTTTGTAGAGAAAATTTCAGAAAAATACCATGCTCCCCTATAATCCGGCTATAAAAAGGCTACCTATTTTTTTGCAATATAAGAAGATATGATTTATTCCAACTTCTGGCGATACTTTGAGATACTGTAAATAAATTTTCATAAAAAAACTGAAAATTACTCTGTTGGTAACTAGTCAAAAATTGCTGATTTGTCGCGGTAAGCAGAGTAACTTGTGAAATCCTTATCCGAAATCAGAAAACAAAATTTTTTCTATTAGTAGATGCTTATGGCTTGTACTTGAACGAAGGGTTTAGAAAAAATGAAATTTCAATTTTTGACAGCGTTTTAAACAAAAAAATCTGATTTTCGGTAAAAATGTTCGTGTTTTTCGATGATGTACCATTCCACTTGTAAAATGAGATGTAATGAACGATAACAGTAATCTTTCGTTCAAGTACAAGCCATAAGCATATTATGTATACTAATAGAAAAAATGTTTTTTTTTTTTTTTTTTTTAATTCGAATAAGGGTTTTCACGAGTTTCGACAACTAGATGCCAACAGCGTAATTTTCAATTATTTTCATGAAAATTTTTTTACAGTAGGTATCTCGAAATAATATTTAATAATACGCCAAAAGTTGGAATAAATTTTATTTTCATATACCAACTAGCTGCTACCCAGCGCTTTCACCCACGTAAACTTATTTGAATTATACGTCAAAGTACTTTTAAATCAGATATTCAGAAATTCTGTGCAAAATCAATTATTTATTATTACTGTTTTCTCGAAACAATTGGGGACGAAAAATAAAATCCATAGTTCCAAAATTATTTCTCCCTAAATACTTAACAACTAATTACGGAGGAGTATCGATAAGGCCTTATTTTCGCCCCATCCCCTCCATGAATTCTTATATGTGCATTAGGTTTACATGAAGGTAAATAGTAAGATGGAATAAATAATATGCCGGAATATTCTCATTTATCATTAATTTTTCAGTTGATCTTATTATTATGGGAAGGTTTTACGAAAAGGCAAAATTATGGAATTAATCAACTTTATTTGGATAATTTTAAAAGATTCAACATTTTTAAACTTTACACTCCTTATCTAGTCTTCATTCTCGTCACTCCAATATCCTTCAACATCTGCATCTATTAAAATTTGTTTTGAAATCGCACAGGACTCCTCGAGTAATATGATCCTGATATCTGTTGTAACTTAAGTACCGGATTACGGAGGCAATATGAGCGCAACAACCAACAAGTCTTGCCCCTACTTTGCACTAGCAGTACCAGGTTAGTACAGTGGTACTAACCAAAGGGATCTATATTTGGATCTATACTTTGGCTCTATCCAAAGGGAGTATATTTTGGAAGCTATGTGTGACAAGACTGAATTTTTATTCTTAAAATATCACTCGATTCCTTATGTAAAAATATTTTATCAAGACCTTGGTCATCTATGTAAAAGTGGGAAATTTCCATTTTTGTCACTCCTATATGCCGTCAACACGATGAAGTTCCATGTTCTAACAAGTGGTGGCACTTGAATAAATTTATTTTATGCAATTATATGATGATCAATTTTTTAATTAATACGAGAATTTAGACCAATTTTACCCTTTTAAAAACGAAAGCGAACGTTTTTAAAAGGGTAAAATTGGTCTAAATTCTCGTATTAAATTTGAATATACCGCCCTTAAAATACATCAAGAATTAATTTTTTAATTGTAAAATCATTTTATTTGTGCTTACCTATGAGCGCAAAGTGGAAGTAACGTAATTTTTAAATAAATTGTACAGTAACATGAGAATATTAAAATAACATAAAAAAGAAACTGCTTCCTCCATGCGCTCTATATAAAAAAAATTGAAATGTTATTGAAAATGTGCTATTTTGAATGAAAATCACAGTTAGACCAAAGTTTGGCGTCCCACAGATAATACCAATTGTAGTTTTTTTTCTTTTATATACATATTTTCTTGTCAGGCATATAGTCTACTTTCAAGATATATAAATAAAATATTAAATCGTTGACATTTTTTTTCCGTCATTTTGGGGAGGAAATAAGGCCTTAACGATACCCCTTCTTTGTTAAGATTTTTTTATAAATTGTCCATAGATAGCTTGTATGTACTAATAGAAAATGACGAATTTCTGTACAAATTTTCATCCCCTGTTTAACCCAGTTAGGGGCAAATTTTCAAAAATCCTGTCTTAATACTCACCTACGTTACATAAGGAACTCCTGTGCAAAATTTCATTCTTCTAAACCCAATGGTTTAGGCTGTGCGTTGTCAGTCAGTCAGTCAGTGTTAAAGATTTATTAGAATCGAAAAGACAGTGGTTTTGACTGTTTAACACCTTGACGATCATAACCTATAACGACAAAACGCCCAACTGGTACACAATTTTAACAGTTAATACACTCTAAATGGAATTATAGGCGTCCTGCGACGTGGTGTACGAGTTAGTAAGGTTTCACCGATGACGCCAATGGCGATCAAGGTATTAAAACGAATTTGCGTATGTTATAAACCCATATAAATAAACAATACCCCTGTCGCAGCATCCTGCATAACATAGCGAATTTCCGTTTATAAAAATCCGTTTTTCTGTGATTTTTCACCCTTTTAAGTGATTTTTCCTCCTCTTTCTAATGGTGTAAATAAATGTCAAAAAAAATTTTAACTTTAGAAAATTTTGGCAAAAAACTAATTTTTTTCACGAAAAATGGTCAAAAAAACCATGTTCTAGGCATCCGACATGGCTGGCTAACGAATTTGTCCAACGGTGTGGGACTAAATATAAATTTAATACATAAACTTTAATGAATATTATTTTTGGTTTCTAGGGACCCCAAAACAAATTTCTATTATAGTCTCGGAGATTTATTTCGGAGCTCTAAAAAATAGAACTTTCTTCGGAACCCTAAAAAACGGCATATAAGTAACATACAAACATATACATATGTATGACGTATATGACTTATATACAATCTATATATCTTCCTGTACCACAAACACATTCTTTCATATAATTATGCATATAGGTATACCCCTGTCGCAGCATCCTGCATAACATAGCGAATGCTCTTTTATAAAAATTAAATTTTCTCGGAAACTAGTTGACATAGAATAATAGTTTAAAGACCTTTTTTATGCAATTTTTTTTCGTCGTTTAAATGATGTAAAAAAATTTCGCAAAAAATTTTAAATAAGTGGAAATTTTGGCAAAAAACTAATTTTTTGCAAGAACAAACACCATGTTCCTGGCATCCGACGTGTCTGGCTAACGAACTTGTCCAACGGTTTGGGATTTCCAACATTTTCACCAAATTTCGTAAACCTAGGACATTTCGTTCGAGAGTTATCGTGCGGACACATATATATATATATATATATATATATATATATATATATATATATATATATATATATATATATAGTTATGTAACCATCACATCCGCTCTAATATTTAATTAATACATATTATACTTTTATACATTTAATCAATATTTTTGTAATATTAAGAATTGTACAATTTATGTAGACAATAAGTAATAATTCATTCCATAAGGAACTCATATAGATAATTATTTAATATTTCATGTAACTAAAAATAACAAAAGCTTAATCATCAAAAACTACTAAATAATTAAATACAATGTATTGAGACAAAGGAATTGCAATGATATTATTTTGCAGTTACATCTTTCTCATTTTTTGCTTATTCAGCAATCTCTTTGTCTAAATTTCTTATAAATAATGTAACTCAGTAAATTATCCGATTTTTGTTCGATCTAGCTGGCAATAGTAACACCAGTGATACATTGTAAAAACAATTTTGTACTTTTAAAACTTAAAATAAATTTTTTAAAAACTAACTTTAATTGTTACGAAACGTAACTGGCGCAGTCGTTCGGATTGTTGTAAGCATTGTTACCGGTATTGGTGATATCGTGAGTTGTGGAATTGACGGTTTCTCAAGGAAACAATTCAATCTTAACGGCATATTAAGAATTGTGGTACACTCTGGTTAGCAGTGCGTGGATTTCAATCCTTCAATCAACAACGGATCTACGAGGAATGGAAATTTACTGGAGCATTCTGTAAGTAGAGTAAATTGCATATTTTTCGCTGCTTATATTTTTTGTTCCTGCTTTTCCTTTTTCGTATGTCTTTCATCGTAAAATCAAAATTGTTTAAATTATCACACAGACCATATCCTAGATCGAAAATCCCTCAACTAAACGGCGCAGAAAACGCAATAGTTGAGTCAAACGTGAGCATATCGGAGGATACGATAAGCAACGTTAACTTAGATTTAATTAGTAATAGTAATATTGAAACAGTTCAATCAAATAATTTAAATACAAATACAAATAATTCAATTAGTTTAGAAAGTTTAGATTTTAATAAATATTATAACAGTACAAAAATGCAAGTAAACGAAAATGCAGTTAGTGGCTTCTCACAAGTGCTCGAAGCATTTAGAATACCGGATCCAATTAAATTCCTACCTGAATTTAATGGAAATCCGAGAACACTGCATGATTTTATTGAAAATGTAGATGAAATCATAGCATGTGTAAGTGTCGATTGGACACAGGGATACGGTAAATTGTGGATACGGGCTATCCGTAATAAAATCGTAGGAGAGGCTAACGAAATTTTAAACATGTACGGTACTCAGACAGACTGGCAATCAATCAAAGCAAATTTAATTTCACACTATGCGGACAAACGAAACGAGACAAACTTAATTAGGGAACTTTACAGCTTAAAACAAAATCAAAATCAGAAAATGGAAGAATTTTATGCGAAAGTAATCGAAATACTTTCTTCATTAGTTAACTTCACCAAATTAAACGAAAATGATTCCATCGCAATAAATTCTAAATTACAATTATTTAAAAATTTGGCAAAAGACGTATTTTTAGCTGGACTTAGAGAACCTATTGGGTCAGTCGTACGTGCACGAAACCCAGACACAATTCAAAACGCATTTGAATACGCTATCAAAGAACAAAATATTCACTACCATCAAAAATCATATCAACAAATTACAGTTAAACCTCCAATATCCGCACCTGTACCGATTAGAACACACAATTTTCATAATCCCCAACAATACCAAAAACAGTTTATCACACATACACCGTTTAACACACAAAATAATATTCAACAAACACGACCATTTTATACACAAAATAATAATCAACAATTACGACAATTCAACACACAAAATAATACAAAACAGTTACCGCGACCAACACCTATGGACTTAGGCAGTAATAGGTTAAGCATTAGACAACGTAACACACAACAGCAACAATCACGCCCTAATTTTCAACAACAACAACAACAACAACAACAACAACAACCATTTAGACGTAATATTTTCCAACCCCAAAGTAGACCGACTTTTGCTTCAAACGAACTTTTTAACACAGAAGCATCAGGATTTAGTTCATTAGACGAATACGTAGTTGACGAAAATTATGACGAAAACAGTTATTTGGTAGACGAATATGAACAGACAGACCAAAATAATCAAAATGAGATCGATGATCAAAATTTTCGGTTAATCTCGGACAACAATTTGGATACATAGATTTAAATCTTCATGAATCTACTTTACCTTATATACATATTACTGACCAAAAAGACTGTACACCCTTAAAATTTTTAATTGATACTGGTTCTTCAAATTCTTTCCTTAATCCTGAATTAGTTCATCCAGACCTTACAACCGAAATTAAACCTACCACTATTAAATCACTTTTAGGATCATATAATGTTACAAAAAAGGCAAAATTACCCATCTTTAGTGAATTCAATCAAGACGGTACAATAGATTTTCTTCTTTTACGATTTCACGGTTATTTTGACGGACTTATTGGACTTGACATACTTAACCAACTTCAAGCTCAAATTGATATTCCCGGTAAACGATTAATAACACCATTTTCTACAAATAGATTGTTGTTCAAACCTAACATCACAAGTGGCATACACATAATTGAACCAAATTGTAAACAATTAGTCAAAATTCCAACAGACGTACAATCAGGCGACGTATTAGTACATGACATTAAAATTCAAAATAAATTTTCGATTCCTTCTGGCGTATACAATGTTAAAGATTGGCATATACTCGCACCTGTTTTAAATCACACAAATAGTGCACAAAAATTTTTAATCGAACAGCCACTGAAAGTAGAAATTTTAAATCACGAAATTATTGACTGTAACTTTAACCAATTTCAAACTGATAACGACACGGAATTACCCCCGATCGAATCTCTTATTAGGACCGAACATTTAAATAGCGAAGAAAGACAAGCTTTGTTTAAACTTTGTCGTAAATATGAGGATGTTTTTTATAAAGAGGGTCAAGATCTTTCATTTACGAATAAAATTAAACATGAAATAAAAACAACTGACGATCTACCCGTTTATACCAAATCCTATCGGTATCCTTATATTCACAAGGAAGAGGTTAAGAAGCAAATTGATAAGATGCTCCATCAAGGCATCATAAGACCAAGCTATTCTCCTTGGAGTAGTCCAATTTGGATAGTTCCTAAAAAACTAGACCAAAGCGGAGTACGAAAATGGCGATTAGTGGTGGACTATAGGAAACTTAACGAAAAAACTATAGGGGATAAATATCCAATCCCAAACATCACAGATATACTAGACAAACTTGGTAAATGCATGTATTTCACTACTCTAGACTTAGCATCTGGTTTCCATCAGATAGAAGTTCATCCTAGGGACATTGAGAAAACTGCTTTTACTGTAGACCATGGACATTTCGAACATGTTCGCATGCCATTTGGACTAAAAAACGCTCCATCAACTTTCCAAAGAGTTATGGATAACGTTCTAAAAGATCTACAAGGTACAATTTGTCTTGTATACATGGATGATATAATTATCTTTTCCACTTCGCTTCAAGAACATATTATTAATCTCGATAAAGTTTTTAGCAGACTAAAGGACGCAAATTTAAAAATTCAGTTAGACAAAAGCGAATTTCTAAAACGGGAAGTAGCTTTTTTGGGACACATAGTATCAGAAGCAGGTGTAAAACCTAATCCTGATAAAGTAGCTGCTATTAGGAAATTCCCTGTACCAAAAACACAAAAAGATATTAAATCTTTTCTGGGACTTCTTGGATACTACAGGAAATTTATTAAAGACTTCGCTAGGTTAACAAAACCAATGACTAAATGTTTGAAGAAAGGTGAAACAGTTAAACATACACCTGAGTTCCTTAAATGTTTCGAAACATGTAAGGACCTCTTGACAAACGACCCAATCCTTGCCTATCCAGACTTTAACAAAGAATTTATTTTGACAACGGACGCAAGCAATGTAGCAATCGGAGCAGTCCTTTCCCAAGGACCTATTGGTAAAGATAACCCAATATGTTACGCTTCTAGGACCTTAACCGACTCAGAATCACATTACTCTACCATAGAAAAAGAACTTTTATCGATCGTATGGGCAACCAAATATTTCAGGCCTTACTTATACGGACGAAAATTTACCATAATTACTGACCATCAACCACTCAGATGGCTCATGTCACTTAAAGAACCAAACAGTAAATTAGTAAGATGGCGACTTAAACTTGAAGAATTTGACTACAAAATTATACACAAACCAGGTCGACAAAATACTAACGCAGACGCCCTCTCACGAATTATAATTGACAGTAACCCCCATACTAATGACGATTCTACGCAAGACACTTCTACACAAGACACTTCTACACAAACAGTACATAGTGCATCAGAGGATGATACCTCCTTAATTAGAATCTCGGAAAACCCCCTTAATGATTTTAAAAATCAATTAATCATATTAAAAGATGAAAACATTCAAACTGCAACTAAACGCAAATTCCAAATTCTTTTTAATACACGTCGACGTATTACAATTACACTTTCTGCTGACGACGACGATATTTTAATCTCAATTATAAAAGAAAACATTCCACCGAAGGTAACTTTAGCTATATACTGTCCTGATGACGAATTATTTATTAAAATTCAAAGAATATATTCTGATTATTTCTCTCAAGGTAAACAGTACAAAATTATTCGAGCAACTAAACTATTAGAAGACGTTTTAGAAGATGACCAACAAGACGAATTAATAAAAAAGTATCATGACTTTAGACATACAGGAATTAACGAAACTTTTAACCATATTAGAAGAGAACATTACTTTCCAAATTTAAAATCAAAAATTTCTTATTATGTTAATAATTGTAAACTGTGTAACGAAAATAAATATGACAGACGACCACCAAAACAAAATTTTGAATTAACAGAAACACCGTCACAGCCACTCGAAATTGTACACATTGATATATTTTATTTGGACAAATTAATATATTTAACAATTGTAGATAAATTTTCACGTTTTGGCCAAGCATACCCAATCGAAACAAGAAATACATCCCATATCCTTGAAGCTCTAGCACAATACATATCCCAATACGGTAGTCCTAAAAATATTGTAGTCGATTCAGAAAAAGGATTTGACTCAATACGTTTTCGACAATTTTGTGACACGTATAGTATTAATATACACATAACAGCTGTTAGAAGTTCAACATCAAATTCTCCTGTAGAGAGATTCCATTCTTCTATCCTTGAAAAATATCGTATCACACATGCAACTGATAAAAGCAGCTCAGCTGATTTAAAAATGCTACATACAGTTTTTGTTTACAATAATTCAATTCATACCGCGATTAAATGTACACCATATGAATTATTTTTCGGACGTAAATATGACACAAAATTAACTGCCGACCCAGCAACAGTACAACAAGAACGCGAAAAATTTCAACGTGAATCTTATCAGAACCAAATTCAACAAAAAGAAAACAAAATTAATACTCTAAATAGTAATCGCGAATCCCCAATTGATTATAAAGAAAAACAAACTACATATTTTCAGGAAAATAAACATAATTCCAAATTACACCCAAAATTTAAACAAATTACAGTAAAAACTAATAATAAGGTAACGGTAACAGACGATAAAAATCGTAAAATCCCAAAACAAAAATTAAGACGACCTTTGTTACAGGGCAATATTAACAATAATGACAACGGTGACGACACAGAAAATCGAGATACGCGACCTAACGAACAACCCGGGACTAGTGGCTATAGAAATAGGACAAGCGAAGCTTAACTAAGAATTTAAAGCAAATTTATACTCAAAATTAATCTTTAGTTTAACAAATCGTGAACAAAACTTTCTAAATTCAATACAACATGACTATCATATAATTTATAATATCGACCTCTTATATTCACATTTGATTCAACTAGCTAAAGCTCTAAATTGGCAAAACTCAATGTACTTTCTACCTTAATATTAACCTCTGAAGAATTAAACCATTAATTACTAAAAACAAATCTGTAATTCCCTATCCCGTTATCCTAAGCGGAAAATATGTAAATTACTTTTCACAGAAAGAATGTTTACGGCTAAATAAAATCCACATATTCGGCAAAGAAGATCTAACCAAGTACCTACATCAGATCACTGCTTTAACCATGCAATTCGTGAATAAATGGGAAGTTGCATCTACGAGGAATTCAGCGAACAAACAATAGTCAGACGTCTAACACCACAACTCGTTATATTAAAAACCGTTAAAAAGTCAATCAATTTCAACTACTTGCGGTATTAACCAACGGTTCAAGGAACAATACTCATCTATTTTCACCATTGTGAAATCATAAATAACATCCTGTACAAAAACCAGGAACTCAACAAAACACAACTTCATATATTACCTCCACACGAACTCCATAAAGAACAAAAAATTGTTACCTAAAATCAACCCGAAAAAATTCATCACCTACAACACAAATAAATTATTTTTCGTCTGGCTATCCCAATTGAACCAAAGGCTCATATGGTCTATGCCAGAAAGTCAGAGGGGAGGAGTTATGTAACCATCACATCCGCTCTAATATTTAATTAATACATATTATACTTTTATACATTTAATCAATATTTTTGTAATATTAAGAATTGTACAATTTATGTAGACAATAAGTAATAATTCATTCCATAAGGAACTCATATAGATAATTATTTAATATTTCATGTAACTAAAAATAACAAAAGCTTAATCATCAAAAACTACTAAATAATTAAATACAATGTATTGAGACAAAGGAATTGCAATGATATTATTTTGCAGTTACATCTTTCTCATTTTTTGCTTATTCAGCAATCTCTTTGTCTAAATTTCTTATAAATAATGTAACTCAGTAAATTATCCGATTTTTGTTCGATCTAGCTGGCAATAGTAACACCAGTGATACATTGTAAAAACAATTTTGTACTTTTAAAACTTAAAATAAATTTTTTAAAAACTAACTTTAATTGTTACGAAACGTAACTATATATATATATATATATATATATATATATATATATATATATATATATATATATATATATATATATATATATATATATATACATATATACATATATATATATACATATAAATTTTGGTGAATATTATTTTCGGTTTCTAGGGACCTCAAAACAAATTTCTGCCATGGTCCCGGGTTCAAGTCGCGTCATGACAGTGGCTGTAATAGCGAGCTTCCATTCTGGAAATTCGCTAATACAAAATTTTTTCATAGTTCCCGCTTAGCATCCGGGTATAATAAAAGTGAAATCTGTGTCTAGTTTATTAAATTTTTTATTTACATATATTTTTTATAATGAAATTGAAAGCATTCAACAATTCTGAAGTAATATTTCATCTTTATATTATATTAATATCTTAAAATATTCTCAAGGTTACTTTCTGATTATACATAAATGTATTCCATTCTTAATGGATAGGTAATGCAACCTAGACGTCATTCGATATCAAAATATTGTAACGGCTGTTAACATGCATTCTATTTTTGTAAGTTGTTTACAAATAATATGTTTGTTATTATCACGAAAAAGACTAATAATTTTATAGAAAATGTTAACGTAATTAGCTTTTTTGTTATGAATGACAGTTCCAAAAGAAATATTAAATTATCTGCTCAAATTACATTAATAAGAGAACAAAATAATACACTCAAAAAAAAAAATTAATTAAAGTAAAAAAAATGTTTTTTAAGAAAAAGCTTTTATTTCAAAATGGGCGAAAAGATATAAAATAACTTTTGAGTGAAGTTTGAAGCAATATGCAACATAATTTACAAAAGCTTGAGACGTTATCATTAATTAGGTATTTCTGTTTTGGATATATATGTAGCTATTTTACTTTTCAGTAGTTACCAAACTTAATTAAACGCCTCAAGCTTTTATAAATTATGTTGCATATTGCTTCAAACTTCACTCAAAAAATTTTTTTTTCGCCCATTTTTAAATAAAAGCTTTTTTTTAAAAAACATTTTTTTTACTTTAATTTATTTTCTACTTTTTAGTCTGATTACAATTAATTAAAAAAAAAAAATTAAAGAAGTAATTTTTTTACCTATATTTTTATCGGTTAATTTACCCTAATCAGACATAATTATGGAAACAGAAAATTGCAATATAAAATCGAATATCTGACAATTCGAAATGTCAAAAAGTTGCACAGGACTAAAAATCAATAATTTTGGTTTGGGGCAATTTCGGACAAAACTAATTATACAATATTGCATTGTCATCAAGGTTAGACACGTATGCAAAATTTAAAACCTCTAGCTCAATTAGAACCTGTCCAAATTTTGATTCCAAGATTTGGTCTAAACCAACATACTAACATAGCAAGTTAAATAAAAGCTTCTAATAAAAAGTATAAAATTTTCTAAAAATTTTGTTGGATTTTCTCATAAGTTCTTGTTATTCATCTTTTTAGTATCCTATTGACCTGAAGTGGTGTTGGATCGCGCGTGTTGTAGTCCTCGAGATAAAGTTTCTTTGTAGAACACCACCCACATGATCTTACCGTTGTCTTTATATTTATTAACTTGCTAGATTTATTACCTAACATATAAAAGTAATTCAGTTACCATACTATATTTCAAAAGGATAATTGAATGTCAAAATAAAATAAAATATAAACAATTAAGATGTTTTTTTCCCCGAAAACTAGTTTACATAGAACAATGATACAAAAGCAAGGAAAAATTTGAAAATTTTTAAGTTTTTTAGCAAAGAAATCATTTTTTAACGAAAAATGCTGAAAATGTCTGGCTATATAACTCATCCAAAGTGTTTAGGATTTCCAATATTTTCATCATAATATATGTACAAATTTGAAGCGAATATCATTTTCAGTAGGTATCTAACGATCTCGTCTCAAGTCTCACCATGAAACCCGCTGTAGCAATTGAATTTTCATAATAGAAATTCACCAAAAATATAGAATTCCATATCAAGAGATTTGGGTGGCGTTCTTATCCGTCAGTATAACATAAATACAAAATTCCCTTTTCTACATTATGTATATAAACGCAGAATTTGTTAAATTTTGTAATAAATACAAATTCTTCGAATAATATTAATTAGCTTGACTTATGTTTGCCCTGTTCTTATAAATCCTTTAAATTACATACTACAAAATTCACTTAATTAAAAATTCACCAAGTGCGTGTTCAACACACATTTAGTCAGGATTCCACAGTGGCTTGAGCTTTTTAACAGCTTTCGAAATAAAATATATAGGGTTATTTAAGTAAATTTTTTACAGTTTAAATTTATATAAATTGATTCGACAAGACTACAAGAGCATATATATATATAAACTTTGCAGTTCAGCACGGGTATACCTGTTTTATGTCTTTTTTGTACAATCTTTTTTTGTGTGTGTGTGTGACTTTTAAGTGGTTTTTAAAAAAAATGCCCAGTAAAGAGTGCATAATGTGAATAAAAAGCAAGAAAAAGTAAGAATTTTAAATATTAGCTTGCGGCAAAATTACTTATTGTGTGCCGCGACTAGTGAACCGCAAACAGTTAAACCGCGATAGTTCAACCCCAACAGTCCAACCGACGACAGATCAACCTAACGATAGATCGACCGACGACAGATCAACCGACAACAATTCAACCTAACGACATTTTAACTGAAGACAATTTAACCGTTGTACAATCTATTAACTAATAAGAACAAAATTATTTGAATTTTATCTAACAATGAAATTTGCCTCCTTTGAGACTTGAGACTAAATAAGTATTTATGTAATCTCAAGTCTCAAATTTATCTAATCTCACTCTTTACAAAATTAAAGGTATACTATTTGGTTGGGTTGTGTTCGATTTGGTTACCTCTCGTTGAATTCGATTAGTTTAGCTGTTGTTTGGTTAGGCTAGTCTGTTAAGTTGTATTTGGTTACGCTAGGCTGGGTTTGTTTATAATTTGTTGAATTCGATTAGTTTAGGCTGGTTTTGGTTAGGTTAGGTCGGATTTGTTTACAATTTGTTGAGTTCGATTAGTTTAGGTTGGGTTTGGTTAGGTTAGTGTGGGTTTGTTTATAATTTGTTGATTTCGATTAGTTCACGTTGGGTTTGGATAGGTTTATATATAATTTATTGAGTTCAGTTAGTTTAGGTTGAATTTGGTCAGTTAGGTTTTATTTGGTTGTGTTTGGTTAGGTTAGGTTGGGTTTGATTATAATTTGTTGAGTTCGGTTAGTTTAGACTAGTTTTGGTTAGATTAGGTTGTTTTGTATTAGATTAGGATGAGTTTGTTTATAATTTGTTGAATTCGGTGAGCCCAGGCTGGTTTTGGTTAGGTTAGGTTGGGTCTGTTTATAATTTACTGAGTTGGGTTAGTTCAGGTTCAGTTTGGTTACGTTAGATTGTATTAGGTTAAGTTATGATGGGTTTATTTATAATTTATTGTATTCGGTTAGTTTAGGTTGGGTTTGGTTAAGTCAGGTTTTATTTGGTTAAGTTGTGTTTGGTTTGGTTAGGTTGCTTTTATTTATGATTTGTTGAGTTTGATTAGTTAGGTTGGGTTTGGTTAGGCTAGGTTGGATTTGTTTATAATTTATTGAGTTGGGTTAGTTCAGGTTGGATTTAGTTTATATATATATATATATATATATATATATATATATATATATATATATATATATATATATATATATTGGTGTTAAGCAGTTAAGATATCCTGTCGTTTAACTGTTCTACGGTTCAATTTTCGTTTAGTTAAACTGTCGTGAGGTTGAATTGTCGTCGGTTGATCCGTCGTCAGGTTGAAGTGTCGTCGGTCAAACTTGTTACAGAACCACTTATTGATTGTTTTTAAGCATTTCTGCAACGAACTAAACTTTTTATAGCTATTTAAGAAGTTTCTAAATATTTATATTTTTTGTGGGATTTTTTTATGCGCTCCCTATCTACCTCTTAAAAACAAGAAGTGATTAATAGAACCACAACTTTAACAGCTTTGAAGCTCCATATTTCAAAAGTGCGGCTTAAAAAGTAAAAGATGATATATAATGCAGCTCGTGAAAAAAGTTATTTTCTCTCCCACTTTCCAATACGGAAAAATACCTCACGAAATTAAGAAAAAATTTTTCCTTATATATTAATTGTCATTTACATCTGTAACTAATGTACGAATTATGTGAGGGTGTAACAAATGGATAGACATCCAGCCATGATAAAATTATAAGAGTACCTGGATTCTTCCTTCGGAGCCCTAAAAACAGTCTGGATAAAATTTCAAAAATTACATTAAATTTAATTTATATAATTATTTTTTTTGCCAAGCCTTTCGTATACCAACCAACATCTCTGCAACTGTATATGCAGAACAACAAATCCAAAGAGAATTTTCAAGACTGGAATGACAACAAAATAATTTAATTTTTCGAGAGTAACGTTCGTCGGATAGAATAAATTTACTTATCTCCCCACTGTGTAAGAGAAGATTCGGTAATATTCTTAAAAATGCGAATTGTGTATCAACGTACGTACACCCCGCCAATGCACTGAATAAATTTGCTTTTAACTTGTGTAAATGAAAAACGCAGAAAATGAAAATAAAACGTATTTAGGTTCGTAGTTAGAACGTATTTAGTATTGAGGTTCGTCATTTCTTGCTGTAACTGTATGATTACAGACAAGGGTACGGTAGCTACTCTTCAAATGTGCTATGATATGCTATGGTATGATTAGTTCGGAAACAAACACAACAAAACATATTTTTGTTTTGTATACTGATAAGTATGCATTACCGTGATCACATTGTACTCTATCGACGAAATTTATTACTAATAAATAATAGTTATTATTTATGGTATCAATTTTTGTGCAAATGTTTCTTTTTTTTTAAATCCACATATTAATCGGAAATGAAAACTGTACCATAAATAATAACTACCTTTATTAGTATTCAATTTCGTCGACATAGTGAGTACCATGGTCACAATATAGCATACGTACCACCTTACAGAAATATATTTCGTATATGTTTCCGAACTAGAGCATGGATAGCGGTATTTCGGTACTACCGAAAAACCGGAATACCGGACATTTTTATACATTTTATAACGCCGGTATCAAAATTTCAAATACCGGTATTTCGGTCTCGGTATTAGCAAAATCAGATACTTTATATAATTACATATTTTGAATATTTTTACGTTAGATTTACTATTGGTATTGAATGGTAATATAGTATTTTGTATATAGCAGTATAAGCAATAAGCATAGATCATAAATTATTACAATATGTATCTTCAATTTTGTTTAATGTTTTCCAGATGTCCAAATGACCACATACCTATGTTTTTATACATAGTTTTTACAATTGTAGAATACATATTTTTAAGTATTTTTCTGACGAAAAAAATACCAAATTACCTATGTTTGAGTAAAATATTTTACTATTGTTGAATAATATTGTTAATTCTAATGGTTTTTAAAAAAAAATCCTTGTTCTGTGTAAATAAAAAGGTGAAATTTAAAAATTGATGTCCATGTATTTTTTTAAAATTATTAGTCGAATTTTCTCCGAAAAATTAGACTTATACAGTCTATACGATAAGAGCTGCGAGAGGCGAGACCAGGGGCGCTATCCGTTTTCGGACCCGTAGAACACGATTATGTAAAAAAAAAAGATGTCTGATATATATATATATATATATATATTTTCCCGCAACCTTTTAATATGTGTAGGGCCCCCCTATGGAAGTTAAGAGATGAAATTTGGTAAGTGGGGCTTATTCCGATGCACAACAATACTATCAAAGTGGGGTCAAATTTTGGGCAAATTTTTTTTCGGACCCGACCTTTAAGGGGGTGGTGGGGGGCGGAAAAGCCATAAAACTTTTCCAAATCAGTTTTAAATAATGTTTCGGTCAATTATCTACAACATATCCAAAATTCAGCTTCCTAGGATGATATGGTGGGAGTAGAGGGGGGAAAAACAATTTTCGCTGGATCTAACAGGCCCCCAGCCCCCCAGAATTAACGTAGAGGGTTGAAATTTGGTGTGTTGATAAAGTTCGTACCTAGGTTGTGCTTTTTGGAGGTTTTAATATTTTACCTCCACCCACCTCATTTTTAAGCTACAATTTCATGCATTTTCGACGTTTTCGAAGTTTGTACCACTCGCACAGGTCACCCGAATAAACCTAGAGGGCTGAAATTTTGTATTCGGATTGAGTCAGTATCAAGGGGGTGCCTTTTGGGGGTCTCGACTTTTAACCCCTACCCCCACCATTTTTATACCCAAAAGAACATGATTTTTCTTGTTTTTTAACAGTTTCGTTCGGGTCAAAATCTCCCCAAATAAAACTAGAGGGCTGAAATTTGGTGTACAGGTTAAGCTAATAGCCAGACACTGTTTTTTGGAGGTTTCAACTTTTAACCCTTACCCCCACGATTTTTACGCCAATATTTCCTTAATTTTTTTGCTTGTTTTCTAACACGTCTAGAGACTCCATAAGGAAACCTAGAGGGCTGAAATTTTGTACGTGTATTCAGTTAGTATCCAGCTAGTACCTTGTAGGGAGTCCGCATCACTTTTCCCCCCACTTCTCCCATTTTTACATCGGAATTGAATGCTATTGTTAAATGCGTTTTAAAAGCATTATGTTTATTCTAAATACAAGTAGGCGAATAGTAATTTTAAAAAATTTAAAAAAAAGTGAACTTACTTTTATGACAAATGAAATACATACATATTAAGTAATTTAAAAATGTTATTAAAGTCACTGTTAGCGAATTTCCAAAACTGGAAATTCAGCTTTTACGCCAGGTGTCACGGTGCGACCTAAGCCCGGGACCATATCAGAAATATGTTTTGAGGTCCCTAGAATACGAAAATGATATTCACTAAAATTTATATATATATATATATATATATATATATATATATATGTATCCGCGCGATAACTCTCGAACGAAACGTCTAACGCTTATGAAATTTTGTGTGCGGACTGGATTCTGAATTGGCTTGGCTAAGTTCGTTAGCCAGACACGTCGGATGCCCAGAAGTAGGTTTTCTGGCCATTTTTTATCATTCGATCCTATCATAAGGCAGTTCGATTTTTACATCGTTGAAAAGGAAAAAAAAAATTATGAAGAAAATATTCTTATAATTTTCTTTCTATTTTAAGTATTTTTCGAGAAAATGTAAATTTTCACTTTTATTCTTTCTTTGTTAGTCTAATAAGTAATTTATATTTATATCTCAGTTCTTTATCAAGTATAAAAATATTTCACTTTTTTATTAAAGAATTTTGTGAGAACAAGTGAAAACTATTCACATATATGTGATATAACACACATACATGTATAGAGTTTTGTTTCTCATTTATTGCATTATAATTAGCATGGTTCTATCCCATGTTAAAAAATGTAAATTAAACAGATTTTCTAAGCTAATGTAATGACGAATTTTTTTTTTTTTTTTATTGAATTTTTAAGTAAACAAGAAATTGAAGATTATGTTATGATATAAATATTATTAAATATAAAAAAAAAAAAACAAAATATGTACAATGTACATATGTATGTACGGAAAAATATTTTGAATCGATTTTGAAAATTTTTCCACTAATAATTAATAATGTTAAAAAATTAAACCATTTCAAATGGATTTAAGGTATTTTATGTGAGGTCAAGGTTTTTGGGACCTAAAAAGGCCAGAAATTAATTAACCAATCGATTTTAAAAAATTTTTCACAGTTAGTAAGTTAAAGTGTTTGAATTAATTAATTAAATGATGTCCGCAAGAAGCTTACGGACTGCCATAAGTTATATGAGATCCTTAGAACCCTTTTCTTACTGTTAGAGTACTAGACTTGTATGAGTTTCGCCAGGATTTACTGATCCCATAATTGTAAAAAATAAACTAAACGACCAATTTTAAAAATTTCTTCACTGTTACAGAGCTAAACTATTTTAGATAGATTTAGAATACATTATGTAAGGTCCGTCAGGGTCCACAGGACCCAAAAGTGTCAAAAATAATCTAACTGACCGATTTTGAAAATTTTTTCACTGTTACAGAGCTAAACTATTTTAGATAAATATCGATTACGTTATGTAAGGTCCGCCTGGGTCCATAGGACCCAAAAGTGTCAAAAATAAACTGCCTGATCGATTTTGAAAATTTTTTCACTGTTACAGAGCTAAACTGTTTTAGATAAATATAGATTCCGTTATGTAAGGTCTGCCAGGGTCCATAGGATCCAGAAGTGTCAAAAATATACTAACTGACCGATTTTGAAAATTTTTTCACTGTTACAGAGCTAAACTATTTTAGATAAATATAAATTACGTTATGTAAGGTCCACCAAGGTCCATAGAACCCAAAAGTGTCAAAAATAAACTAACTGACCGATTTTGAAAATTTTTTCACTGTTACAGAGCTAAACTATTTTAGATAAGTATAGATTACGTTATGTAAGGTCTGCTAGGGTCCATAGGATCCAGAAGTGTCAAAAATAAACTAACTGACCGATTTTGAATATTTTTTCACTGTTACAGAGCTAAACTATTTTAGATAAATATAGATTACGTTATGTAAGGTCTGCCAGGGTCCATGGGATCCAAAAGTGTCAAAAATAAACTAACCGACCGATTTTGAAAATTTTTTCACAGTTGGGGAACTAACTATTTTAGATAGACATACATTACGTTATTTAGGGTCCGCCAGGGTCCATGGGACCCAAAAGTGGTAAAAATAAACTAACCGACCGATTTTGAAAATTTTTTCACTGTTACAGAGCTAAACTATTTTAGATAAATATAGATTACGTTATGTAAAGTCTGCCAGGGTCCATCGGATGCAAAAGCGTCAAAAATAAACTAGCCGACCGATTTTGAAAATTTTTTCACTGTTGGGGAGCTAAGCTATTTTAGATACATATAAATTACGTTATGTAAGGTCTGAAGTGTCAGTAGGACCTAAAAGTGTCAAAAATAAAATAACTGACCGATTTTGAAACCTTTTTACTATTACCGAGGTAAACTATTTTAGATAGGTACAGGTTGTGTTATCTGAGATCCACAACTGTCCTGCGGATGCAAATGCGGCGTAGAATGCTACACAACGGGTTTTGAATATATATATATATATATATATATATATATATATATATATATATATATATATATATATATATATATATATATATATATATATATATATATATATATCCGGGATCTTGCAGATCCGAAAACGCCAGTAATAAGCTATCGAAAAGATGCTAAAAAATTTCTCACTGCTAGAGAACTAAATTATTTTAGATGGATACAACTATGCTGCACAAAATTCGTTCGGGTTCTTGGGTCCCCAAAAATACCAAAACTAATTACCCAACCGATTTTAAAAATTCTTTTACTCTTAGAAAGCTAAACTATTTTAAATAGGTACAGGTCTTAGATGAGATCCGCCAGTGCCCAAGATTTGGAAATTCGCTATGTTATGCAGATGCTGCGACAGGGGTATTTATTTATAAATTAGGAATTTTGGATTTTTAGTATTTATAAAATAGAAATTTTGGATTTTTTTGGAAAGAAAAAATATCTTTATAAAGGCCTTCCAGTTTACTATTTAAGGTCCTTTTTTAATTTTTAAAACTAAAACATAAAGGCAATTAGCGGATAAACATGGGCAGGAATGTCCTCGTACGAATTGTGTTGGCTTTTTTTCTGCTACCTGATTTCGGCACAAAATTGAAATTTACTGAGATACAGCCCTTAAATACTTAAAACCTTTTTTTAAAGCCTCGATCAGCCGAACACTCATCACCAGTTTTGAAACCAACAAAATGACAATTCGGTTGTAGACTTTCAATCACATTTCGCTTGTAGACATTCAATACCGAAGATGAAGGGGAAAATTCGACTACCGTGAAGGGGCCCCGCTGCTCACGGCGTTTTTTTTAGATTTGCCACCATATCATTGGGCTATTTAAGCTGTGATTTTTCTCTCTTGCAGTTCGTGTGTATATCTCTTTAAATTAAATGCGCAGTAGAATCGAAGAAAATTTATATTTAATTATTTTTTGTTGTTATTCCGTTTACTTTGTTTTATTATTTTATATTTTGTATTTAGTTTTAGTTAGATTTTTAAAATCTAAAAGTGATGGAATTTGTTATTATTACCGTTATCAATCATTTTCAGTAAAACATCGGTTTGAGTAAGACACCGGTATTCCAAGCCCTATTCCGAACCAATCGTAGTATAGCATAGCGTATCATAGCACATTTGAAGAATAGCTGCCCCGAGACTGTTAAGATATATACCTATATATAACCAAGTAAGTCTACTAAAAAAGATACTTTTTTCGAATTAGCCATATTGCTAACAAAAAAAATTTCATCATTTTGAGAGTAAAAATGAAAGGGTCAAACCCAGATTAACATAATTCAACCAATTGTCTCAATTTAAATCACTTCATTAGTGACGGATTTCATGAAAAGGATACTTTTTAACTTGATGACGTCATCGGGTTCAGTAAGATTTTTCAATGCCTTAAAAATCATCAATTAAATGGTACAATGATGAAATTTGAAACAAACTATGGATTTTCAAAGCCCTTTTTTCATTTTTACCAGAATTATTAAGCTTGTAAGGCCATTATAAAAACAAGTCCTGTCCAACCAGTTATGTTTCTTATTGTCATTCTGATGACAAAAAGGAAAAATTCAAACCGAAGTTACCATAACTCAGGCCAATTGCCCAATTTCAAATCACTTTCATAAAATTTGATTTTAATTTTAATTTTTAATTTTTTTATTTTAAATAGCTTTTTATAACACCCGCTTCTAAAGTTGAATATTCGAGCGTTGTGTAGTGGGCGTAAAGAGCAGTTTTCATATCATTGTAAAACAAACGACAGTAACTGTGCGCGAAAGTACAACTGTGCGGGAAAGTAGCTAAAACTATGCGAGAAAATAATGATTTTCATTTGTCAATGATAATCATATTCAAATTAACATGGAAACGACCAACAAATTAATAAAAAAAAAATAAAAATGATCTACAAATGAATAAAAAAAAAATTTTCTTTCATATAACATTATAAAATAAAATTAACCCTACTGTTTTCTAAAATTGCTTAAAAATAATTAATTTTTTTCTATCTATTAAACTTTAGAAGCCGTCGTTATAAAAAATTATGTTCGATACGTATACGTAAAGTGAGGTATCCAATAGGCTTAAACTGGGGCACTCGCTAAAGGGACTGACGCAAACACAACGAGATCTCGTGCGCTTACCCCCACTCGCCTGACGGCTCGTGGGGGTATACAGCGCACTCGTTGTGTATAGGTCAATCCCTTAGACTCGTGCTCCAGTTTAAGCCTACTAGAATACCTTTCTTTACGCATATGTATCGAAAATAACTATTTAAACATTTCTCTAATGCTTAAAAAAGTGTCAATATTTATTTGAAGTACGTAGCCGACCAAGTGGTCGAATAACGACACTTCATATTACACGGTCCAATATTATTCCAGTTAATGGCGAAAACGATTCCAAGCTACAAGAATTCTATTTAAATATTATAGAATGGCTTTCAAACATTTCTCTAATGTTTAAAAGTGTAAATATTTATCTTGGCCTGCATGATCGGCCAAGTGATCGGGAAACGAGATTTCATATTAACCCTAGAATCATACGTTGGTCTACGAGTCAAGTTAATCATACATCGGCGTCGTTTCGACGAATGGACTTTTTACGGGGTGTTTTAGAGTTTATTTGCAAAAAACATTTTTTTTACATAACAATCCTATAAAAGCGAAGAAAATATTTAAAAAAAATTGGATTTGGAAAAATTTCTTAATACAAATATTTATTAATTTTTTTAATCTTTTTATCAAATGCATATTTTTATTATAAAAATTAAAAAATAGATAAATACATCAATTGTATCATAAAACATGTCTTTAAAATAATTAAATTATGAACTATTATGAGTCAGTGGACATGTGTGACTTTACAGAATGTGAAATTTCTCAGTCATAAATATTCCTATAGATATGTAATTATTTCCCCATTAGGCACATTTGTAAATTTTCTAAAATTTGTTAGTAATTTTTCGAATAACATCTCAGAAAATAATAAAAATTAAACTATTTTCCACAAAATAAATTATTAATCTTTTATTAAGTCATTCGAAACGCATTCTTTAGTTCTCGATTCAATATATTAAAATTTCAGTATTATGTTGTCTCTATAAGTCAAACAGCTGTAATCATCTTTCACATTATCATAATCATTGAATAAATTAATTATAACATCCATATCTTTAATAAATTTTAGAAAAATTAGGAAAACTTTTATATGTGGAGTACAAAATCTTTAAAAGAAAAACATCGGTTAATCATACATCGTCGTCCTTTAGACGCACACTATTTCAGTATAAAAAAATTCGTCAAGTGCGTGTTTGACACGCACTAAGTAATGTTCCTCACAATCAGTGGTCATAACTAAAACTTCTTAACCCTAGAACCATACGTACACGTCAAAACGACGTACGAACTTCTCTACCTGCTCCAATACTACGACTTGTTGTTACTTGTTTGCTGTAAGATTTCTGTTATCTAACTTATTTGTTATTATAACACACCACATATATTTATTTTGTTTATAGTCATTGTCGTTCTGTTTGTATTGAAATAGTGTCCGTCAAAAAGACGTCGATTTCGTTTCATTTACTCGAATACGCCATTTATGTAACCATTCCTGTATTCGACGCAAGCTAGATTGTAACTTTTGTGATGCAACATTTGGATCTTCATCAGTAGCTAGGATAGCAGTATCATCAGCAAATGTTGCAGTAGTATTTTCTTCATCAACCGGCAGATCTGCAGTACATATAAGATAAAGAATAGGCCCTAGAACACTACCTTGTGGTACACCGGAACGGACTGGAAACATTTCTGATATTTCACTCTGAAACTTTACATGAAAGTAACGATCTGACAAATAAGATTTCAGTATTAAGTAGAATGATTCAGGAATATTTTTCCTTAATTTATACAATAAGTCAGTATGCCACACTTTGTCAAATGCTTGACTCACGTCGAGAAAAGCTGCTGTACAATATTTTTTTTCTTGAAAAGAGCGGTTGATCGTATTGACTACACGATGAACTTGTTCGACGGTTGAATGTTTTGCGCGAAAACCAAACTGATGATCTGGAATAATTTTAAGGTCATCGAGGACTCGATGCAGTCTTCTGAGAAATAACTTTTCGAACATTTTGGATAAAACGGGGAGTAAACTGATTGGTCTGTACGACGTCACCTCATTTACTGGCTTCCCCGGCTTTTGTATTAAGATGATTTGAGCTAATTTCCAAACAGCAGGGAAATATTTTAGCCTTAAAATGGCATTAAAAATTAACATTAATGACATTTGTGACAGTTAACATTAATGACAGTTAAAACCGTTAAAATATATTTCTCGTAGGTATATGTACGATATGTACCAGCGGTACCAGCCGAGATAAATACAAATCGATTGTAGATCGTATATGTACATCATGGAAAAGTAGGCTTGTACATATTATCCATATTATTATTGATTAGTATGTACGGCAGTATGTACAATATGTACGAAATGTACCGTATGTACATTATTCTGTGGTATGTACATTGTATATGTATACATGCGTATATGTATGGCTAGCTAGAAAAACAAAATCGAACAGATCGGATCGAACATAACGTTTTTTTTTCTTTGTTTTCTTGTTTTGAGTTGCAAACGCTAGTACTATAGCTAAACACGCTTCTTCCATAATAATAACAATTCCAAAATTTAATTAATTTAAAAATTCCGAAAAATTAAATTTGACAGTTTGTTTTAAAATACAGAAGAAAATAATGATAGTGTACGGTATCATAAAAATACTGAAGTAATAAAAATAATGATTCATTATTTTTATCAGTAAATACTGACAGTATTACTGATCGTGTAAAGGCAGCCTAAGACGTTTTGTGACGGTTTTTTTTTCCAGAAAATTGATTACCTAGTTAAGTTATAACAATTTTTCTAGGTTTTTTTTCGTTATTTTATGATCTTGATAGTAAAGTCTGATCCCAGTATGCTTATATAATTTACTGAAATAAATCAATGTTTTTAAGTGCATGTACTTACCGGATTTTTTTTTGAAAAATATAATAGTTTGTAAAAAGAATTTGGCTAATTATTATTTCAATATCTTAAATATATGATTTACATTATAACATATATATTATAATAAAACGAAGATCTTTTTATTCATTTTAAGATATTTTTGAGATCATAAAATATTTTTATTTATTTATTAAAAAATGAAATAGTATTTCGATTTATTACATGTTCATGAACACAATATACAGTAAATAAACATAAGACGAATGACACTATGTTACAGTAATTTCCCGCTAAAGCATGCAAATTTCCCGCTAAAATATTCATTAATTTAAATGTATTCTCCCAGATGGCGGTAATTGTGACAGTCTTGTCATAACTATATCGGTCACAAAACCGTTTTGTGACGGTCAAAAGAGGGTAAAATTACTCGTCACGAGACCAGTGCACATCTCTAAATATGGCCCTATTTTTGATAGGATTCTATATGTATATAATTTTTTCTATGAATTATGTGGACTGTTCGGCAATTATCACAAATACGTAAAGATGGCTCTCTGTGTATTAAAATAAGTTATTAGACAAGTTTTCTATGAATTATGTGGACTGGTCGGTAATTATCACAAATACGTAAAGATGGCTCTCTGTGTATTAAAATAAGTTATTAGACAAAGATAACAATTTTTAGAATCTGTTCCATTATTAATAATTTTAAGAAAAAACAGCGAAAGAAAGAGATAAATATATACACGCTTCTATAAAATAGAAATAGAAAGAGAAATTTTTTTTTATTGCAATTTTGTGTACAATCAAGTAAACTTGATTGTACATTGGCCACCAAACCATAGAATTCACAGGTACATGAAATACATACAATACATAGTCCTCTTGCGTATATTCAATATATGAATGTAAAACTCTATTATTATTTACCATTTGTTCTCTGATTTATTCTCTGATTTACCACTTCTCTCAAATTTTCGGTTACTCACCAATCTTATAATGTTCCGAACTTCCACGAAGGTAGTTCGGAACATAAAAACGACAATAGCTATAAACAAAATTTATACGTCTTATGTGTTATAATAACAAATAAATTAGATAACAGAAGTTGCACAGCAAGCAGGCAACGACAAGTTGTAGTATTGGAGCAGGTAGAGAAGTTCGTTCGTCGTTTTGACGAGTACGTATGATTCTAGGGTTAAATATAAATGTAATTTAGAAAACTGATAATCGTCATAATATAATTATGTGATCCTATTTATAACCGGTTCGCACAAAATTATCCGAAAAAAGGTTGAGAAACGTTAATATATACCTACGATAAGATTTTTGAATCACCGTATAATATATAACTAGCACATTGATACAGTGTCTATTAATATTAATTAACACTGGAAAATATATTGATGTCTCTGATTACAGTGGTAAATAGATTATAATTAATTAAAATAAAATAGCTCTGTGTTTGTTATTTATCGTATCCGAAAATTATAATGATGGGTTTTGTGAAAACAAATTTGCGGTTTAACATGTTTACATAAAATTCTGATGCGTGTTTACAATTTCGGTTTCATTTATGTGTGATTATTATTATAACAATTAATAATAAATAATAATTATGGTTTTTGAATATTTTCAATTGTATATGCTGCTATAAAACAGATCGTTAACCCTTTTTGTAGCTAATTATGGTAGAAAATTCATTTATAGTTTGCTTATTAATTACGTTAATTAAACCAAAATAATGTATGACATACATGATATCAAAGACTAGAAATTAATTATGGCTGTATTTAGATTTCGGTGGAAAGATGAAAAATTAAAAATCTGTATTGAACAGACTCAGGGTCACATTTAGGCCCGAGGGCGGTGTAAGGGGCGTCACGCCGCGCCCCTGACTGATTTTGTAAAATCAAAAATTCGAATGTGACCTTTGCGAAGTGACTTTAGCATTCCAGAATCACAACTTTACAAACACATATTATATTTATTTAAGAATAAGTAATTTATTCGAAGTGTCTTATCAATGAAACTATTACCACTATGGTTTCTACAGAAAAATCTTTTTCAAGATTGAAGTTACCGTTTAGTAAGAATCGATTTACTTCTTCAGTAATTTTATCCATCAAATTTTTATGCCCAAAGTAGCGTAATCACAGGAGTTCTATACCAAAAGTAGTAATAACAACAATTTTAGACCAAAAGTAGTAAAGTTACAGCGATTTTGTACCAAAAGTAGTAGGATCACAGCGATTTTGTAGCAAAAGTAGCAAGGTCGCAACGATTCTCTGCTAAAAGTAGTAAGGTCTTTACAATATAAATTTCTCTCAAAATAACTTTTTTATATAAATTCAAATATGTATATACGGATCTACAACGTTCGCCAGTCTTTACGTATAGTAAAAATTATTTATATGCAAATATTATATGCGTATACAACGGTTAAATTTCTGAACACGAAAATACATATTATGCGTTTTATATTAAAATACATCATGTTTCATTAAAAAGTTGACAAATAATACTTATTTTGAAGGTTTAATGGAAAAATTGAAACTGATATTTTGGAGGTCATTCTTTTAAAGGAATATTTAAAAATATAAATGTTAAATTCAAAAATATTTTACAGAAATCTCACTTAGAGCAGGTTAATGGGGATAAAGTCGAATTACGAAGGAATGTAACATAATTTTAAAATTATTCGCCACGGCCGTCGGATCCCAAACTATATACTCTTTTGGGCAATATAGAATTTTCGTTATTTTTCAATAAAAAATGACGCTAAAAATCTAAAATTTTTGTAAGATCGTACATTACCTACAAAATCGCAAATCAACAAGAAAATTTTATGGACTCAACGATGCCAATAAAGATTTATAATATAATGTAAATTCAAACGTCGTTTTTATTTAGCTATTCGTCTCTTTATCCATCTTTCCCCTATTTGTAATAACAATACAATAATCCGGTATAGATTGTGACGGCACCAAAATTTACACATATGTCGTGTCGCCATTTTGTTTATATTGTCTAATATTTACCTATTTATAGAAGGCGTGTATTATTTTATCGAATAACCTTGTATTCTTATTGGTTATGACGTCACATTTAATTAGGTAATGATGATGATTGCGGCCCGCCATTTTATAATTATTGTCCGCCATTTTATTTTTGTGTTCATTTTCTATTCACAATTTTATCAATGAATGTTAATATTTATATTGGACAAATTATTTTTGGAACATCCTGTACTTTTATTTATTCTAATGTGCATTTTGCCTGCGTTCTCATAAAATTGTTTTACTTGTTATTACATGTATTTTGATCCTTCAGAATTCCGAGAATCAATGTCTTTAGTTGTACAGTTTTTGTTTACAATATCCACCTAGAAAAATCCAACACATAAAAGATCCATAATGGTGGTTGCACAGTTTAAGTAATAGTTTGTTTCACAAACAATTACGAAACGAGATGACGTAAGACAGGGCCCGCTCTAGCGTTTACGCCGCCCCGGGCAAAAGGGAATAATCCCGCCGACCCGAAAAAAAAAAAATCGGTCAGTTCTTATTTTTCGTCGGGTATAAATCGCCGCCCCGCGTTGTTGCCTTTTTTTATACTGACGACCTTTTTTTTTTTTTTTTTTGCTCGCCAGGTATAAATCGCAGCCCCTTTTTACCAAATTTTCAATCCACCGTCTTTTTACCAAGATTAACAAAAATCCCGCCCCTAAATTTTGCCGCCCCGGGCAAATGCCCTTAGAGCGGGCCCTGCGTAAGAGTGTCATTTGGAATTCAAAAATTCCAAAGGGTTATCCATGTTATGTACCTAAATAATGTATAACATTATGCATCCTAATACAGTGAAAATATCATCACTAAAGTAAATTTAATTTAGAAAAATAAATTTGCAGGTCAAATTATTTTGTGAAAATTTACAGTTGATAATTATGTAAATTATTTAATTTTGTTTAAGTTTCACTGACTTTTTTAAAATTTTTAACAACGATGGCAGTGGAATTTTAACTGTCATTAAATTTTTTTATTTAAAGCTTGTCATCAGTTATTTTTGATATTTCCTTGTAATTTTAGTGTGTTTTGTGATCTGTAAGATATTTCTGATATGTATTTAATTATTATGGTGGCTTAAAATGTCTGGTGATAACTCTTGTGCTGCTAAATTTTGTTTAAATCATTCAAAAGAAAATTTAAATTTATGTTTTTTCTGAGTGCCGTTTGACGCAAATTTGTAAATATTATTATAATTTGAATGCTTATGTAAAAATACGTTAAATAATAAATAATTATTAATATTTTATAATAATTCAGTTAATATTTTCGATTTCGACAGTGGTTGGTGCTAATAGGTCGTGACGATCGAAATTCTCGTACTGAATACTATCGTCAATTTCGCGTTTGCTTAATTCATTTTGAAGAAAGTTGCTTTTAGTTGTTCATATAATTTAACATGACCATTATCAACCCTCAATCTCCATGTACAAACACATACAATCACATAAGTAAAAAAGGACATACATAATTGTTTGTACTTATATCAAAAAAGGATAGAAAGTGCGTTTCACTACTGCCTATGGTAATAATCTTTTATTTATACTGTGTTGGTTGTTTGTCCCTTCTCTCTCTCTCTCTCTCTCTCTCTCTCTCTGACAAATAACAATGTATATTGCTTGTTCTCTGTTGTTTACATTTAATGTATAATAATTTAAAAGAACTTTCTCGAAGCTTTAAGTATATTTAAGGAATGCGCAAACACAAAAATTAGTTTAGTTTGGTTTAGTTTAGTTATCAGTTAATTGAGTTTATTCATATCGTATTTCGTATACCGTATTTCGTCATCTCGATTTGTAACAGAGAATAAATGATCGAAAATCGTTAAGTCGTGTTAAATTTTATTTGTTTTTATCAAATTATTACAAATTTCGATACACGCATAAGTCGTTAATTATAAAAGTGTAATTGTTTACGAAATAAATCAAGAATTCAACATTACCTGTTATATTTATTTACGTATTCCTTTATTCATCGTTTAAATCAATTAAGAGTGCTTTAAGTACCGGTAATTACTTTTGGGTAGGATCTACTACAGAACAAAGGAACCTAAAGGGACAAATCAACATCAGTTTTGCAACGAAATAACCTCTGCGCTTCGTCTACGCCTTACTAAAGGACGCCATTTTGCGTTCTAGTACAATTAAGAATTATTCATTTTCTCATTTTGTCATATTGGCGATTGGCAAAAAAAAAAAAAAACAAAAAAAAAACACAGGACGTTGCAAGGTACAATGGTTAGGGAATTTGTTATATTTTTAATGAAACATTCTATACATTGATACATACCTATAGGCAATTTTAATACACCTATTCAAACATTAAACCAAACATATTTCTCATATAATATATTAGCATATAAATAATTTCTTGTAAAAATAAATTATGTAATATGATTAGGGATAAGCGTAAACAGTCCGTAAACTGGGAGGGACAGAATAAAATAAATACACGTATTATGTATATGTATATCATCGCTACATAAACCAAATAACACAAATTTTATATAGAAAATTTATTAATTAAGTAAATTTCAAAGTATCAAATACGTATAAAGTTACAGTTCCGGAGATTTTCAATAGGCTTGGTCTTTGATATTTACCTGGTTTCGGCTAGATGGATTTACATGGTTTCTGTAGAGAAACTTTGGTAACACAGAAAATATAGGAATCACAAATTAGCAGTCAAATACGAAAATTTATATCTTATTCTAATAAAAAAACTATCGTCAAACTTTAAACGAGTTTTCTTGAAACTCTCCTTTTCTAAAACGGTGTATTAGATAAACTGACATGAAATTTCGAGTACAATATGTTAAAAAGAAGTAGTCCCATCAGTTGGGACCAATCTGGACAGTAGGGGCGAATCTAGACAGAGCTGCCTCTCGATATTTCTTCGTCAGTGTTATGACCGTACAAGGTCATAGATCAATCTATGTTACTGAATTTTGTCAATTATGAGTTAGTCATCAAAGAAAAGTGGTGAACGTGACATTTTTTTCAAAAATTTTTTGTATTTTGTTATTTTACAGGCGCATTGTTTATAATTTTTAAAAATAAGGCGCGTTTTGAAATCTTATAAAGAAACTGCTGTACAGAAAACAACAGTTATATTTATATCAAGTAGGGACTGGCAACAAAATATTTGGCGTTTTTTTGACAATATATGTCCAAAAATTAAAACTGTATTGTGCTTAACTTTTTTTTTTTATAAATTGATTAACAAAAATTTGTCTATGGGTGAGGCGAATTCATTCACCATGGTGTGCCAATATAAAAAGAAAGTGGGTGTAAACTACATAAACTGTAGTCTAGATAACATAAAATCGGCTCTTTTCGACAGAGGCGCAACAACCGGGGAGGTCCAAGGGGTCCGGACCCCCTAAAGTTACCTGGAAATTTTCCTTCAATTTATTTTATTTATATTAAAAAGTAAAATTTTTTATGGTTTACTAATATTTTTTATTTGAAAATCAAATTTTCGGAGACATTTTATTACAATTTCCATTGTTATCGAAGAACTGCGATATCAAAAAAATTGATTATTTAAATTTTTGTTGGACCCCTTGTAGATATGTAGTTGTTGCGCACCTGCTTTCCGATATTAAAAAAAAAAGAAAATCGCTCATACAAGCTGCTGAATATTTCCATGTTCCCAAATCGACCTTGCATGATAGACTCAAAGGCAAATCGAAATAAAATTCATTTAAGTCCAAAATGTTTTATTCCACCCATCAAAAGTCATTCGCTGATGCAGATATTTATCTTAGCGAATTTTCAGATTGGAAATTCAGCTATTTTTATCTTTTAATGTCCGATAGGGGTGAATCTGGACACTATATAACTAAAAAAAAATTTTGCTGACCAATTTTGATATTTTTATTACTGCCCTATATGCTTGTGATATTAAAACATTTAAATTATTTTTTTTAATTTTTTAGATAAACTCTAAACAATTCATTGCCAAAAAACTGAAAAAATCGTCCAGATTCGCCCCCAACTGACGGTACCTAGTAGTTAATGAAAATATTTCTTTTTAAATCCAACCAATTATGAAAATAAACGTTGTATGCAATTCACTAAAATGTGTACAAATAAACGGTAAAAGTCGATTTTTCAGTTTTCATTTGAGAAGCTTGTATTTTGTCGAATTAATTTGTCACCTAACAAAAAAACACGGCAGCATAGCAGGAATATTTTTGGGTTGACGGTTCTTCGAGTTAAATTACTTTTAAGCAACAAATCTAAATTTTAGGAAACATAAATTTACATACATATATATATATATATATATATATATATATATATATATATATATATATATATATATATATATATATATATATATATATATATGTAAAACTCGAGGGTAACACAGTAAGACAATTCAACGAACAAAATGTTTAGTAATTCGCTATAACGGTTGATTCCAACTTTTTTCTATAGCAAAAATCAAAACTTACAGTATTCGTATAGTTTTTAGACTGTTAGACTGTATCTTAATCCCTTAATCTACATAAAAATTTCACTTTGGAATAAGTGGACTCAATTTTATTAGGTATTAGTTGATTGTTTCAAATTTACACTTCACGAAACGTCGTTTCATTCTTAACGGTACAAAACGTTTTCTTTCCGATTTAAGAAGTACTATTTTAAAGGGATAACATAATTTTAATTCAAAAAGTAATTTTATGTGAGCTGAATGGCGTGTTTAACTTTGTTAACAGCCAGAAGAACATCAAGAAAAACATACAAGAATACGAGATTGGGAAGATGTAGAGGAGAAAATAAAATACGATAAATAGAAAGAAGTTACTCTGAAAATGTTTCCAAGTCTTTGATTACTTGGCGTATATGTAAGTACAATAAAAAAAAAAGTTTATAACAAGTAACTTTCAACGTAGAAGCAATGTTTTTAAAAAAAATACAAAGTAAAGTTACTTTGAAAAATGTCAGATCATACACACTTTAAATGCAAATGTGAAAAAATTTAAAATAAGACACTAATAATTTTCATGTGTTAAAATCATACGTCTGTATATCGTCAGCTGAGTATAAATTTGTCAGTTTTTAAAAAAAATTTTCTGATTCTGGTTTCGGCTTCCTCAATGCCCAAAACTAACAAAACAACTATTCATAAAACAATGTTTAAAAAGTTGACTTCGTACAAACCAATACTCAGCTGACGATATCTACACACGTCTATATTAAGTCAACAAGCCCAAATAGAAATTTGAATTGTTTGTTAAACTATAGTTCCTAAAAATAACAACAATTCAACAATACCTTACTACAATATCAGCTTTATCGGACCCTAAGTCCCAAAAGCCCCAAATAACGAGATGTGATTGATAATAACGACCAATAAATCAATATTATTATTTTAGTGAATTTTACCGATAAAAACTAATTGAACCAAAATTGTCGTATTTTGTGAAAAACGTGAAATTCGAACAATCTTGAACAGAAAAGTTAATTCCCACTTTGTTTTTAATTTATTCCTATAAACTTCTTTGAACCTTTGTTAACGTTCAAATTTAATTGAAATAAGAGACAAGTATAACCAAACGGAAATAAATGCGTCGTTAATTAAAACGAATGCAAACAAAATATCACAAAAATTAAAAATTAATACAGCTGGTCTGATCAAAGACGTATGTACTTATAATTTCAAATACTATTTAATGCACAAACGTCTCATCACACACAATGCAAAGTGCTACCAGCATCTCAACTTTTACCCACGAAAAAAAAAATTAGTTTCGAAATTTCTAAGAATTACTTCTACATATTATAGCTGAACCTTTTTTATGCGACTTTTTTATGCGGTTTTTAAAAAATGGTCATTAAGAGGCATAATGTGAATCAAAATCAGAAGAAAGTAGGAAACTTAAACATTAACTATATAGTAACTTTCTTTAATAAAAATACTTTTTAATGGTTTTTAAGCATTTAATCAATGCATTGCATAAAAATATAAGTTATTGCATCATTTATTTTTTTTTATTATTCATGCGAGAGAAGTACTAACTTGGCGCACACATTTCTGTACGCAAAATAGCTGTTTGCCCACTGTACTCTTCCCGCATACTTTTTTGCATGTGGAAAGTAACTTTCCACACGCAAATTGACAATAAAACACGCAAAATTTAATCCAAACATGCAAAGCCGCGTCTTAATTTTTCATTTAATAAATATTTAATAATTATTTCTATAGAAACCACCAACAAAGTAATTTAAACGATAATTAATTCAGAAAAAAAGGACGAACACTTAAAAAAAATATTATTTTAAAAAGTAATAAAAATGTCAAAAATACGTTCGTGTGCTCAACTTCGCTTTCGTGGGCAATCGACAATTTCCCGCACTTATTGCACAATATACTATTTACAGCTATGTATTTTTCACAATTTTCATAATATCATAAAAATGAAATTAAATGTTCCCACGTGTAAATTAATGCTTTATCTGGTTTAGAAAAGCAACTTCTAAGGAATCGTGAGATTTTGAGCGTTTTGAGTTATGTATTTTCGATTAAACTTTTTTATGCGGTCCCGATCCACTGCATAAAAAAATTCTTTTTTACAATCTGGACCGAACTTAAACTTTTTATAGCTATTTATGAGATTTTTGAATATATGGTCTATTTCAGTTAAATTTAACCATGCTTCGTCACTTTGAATTTAAATAATTTCCGTTTTCTTGGCTTTATCTCTGTCATAATTGCATTTACGTAAATTTTAAATTTGAAGTTTGTCTTTAGAAAAGAATAGAAGGTTGATTTGTTTCGAATATAAGAATTATTTAATTTTTTAGTGAAAACGGATGATCAATTGTATCTGAAATGCGGTATATATTTTTTTGTGCGATTTTTTTTATGCGGTCGCTCTCCACTTAATTAAAAAAGGTTCAGCTGCATTTTGATTTCCACCATAACATCGTTTAGGCCTGATTTACGTTAACGCTCCGCTCTCGGTGCACTCCCGCTCCACTCTCGCTCCGATATAATCTTGTTGTGTTCACATTACAGTGCTAATATCATGCTGATACCTATTCGTCCTCTATTCACATTATAATGCCACTCTGGGTACACTTTCAGTTCGGTCTCAGTTCGATACAAATATCTTTTCATAACAACTGAATGCAAGCGGAGTGGAGTGGAATCAAAAAAGTGTTTACAAGTTTATGTGTACAAGCCATAACAAGTCTGATAACGCTCCGATAAAATATTACCTGAGTGGTATTGATATTGGAGTGGCATTGGAGCGGGAGCGAACCGTGACCTGATATCGGACCGATATCAGAGCGATGATGTGAATACACGCATTGTTTATTGTGTAAGAATATTTTATCGAATCGGGAGCGTAGTGATATCGTACCAAGAGAAGGGCGTTAACGTAAATTGGGCCTTACTTTTGCAGTGTATAAGATATATATGATTAACACCGCGTCTCCACTAGACATATATTATGTTAAAACTTATGTCGTGACATATAAATGTCCTGTGGAGACGCTAAATGTTATAACATATTTTATGTCATAACATTTATGTCTTGACATATGTTATAACATCAGCTCGGACATATTTTCAGACATAAATTTGACGTTTGAGATTTTCAAAATGGCGACAACTGTTATTTTTAAGTCAGTTTGAGTGGTTTGAGTTGCTTCGCAATTCAGTTTCAGTTTTTTCAAGTATTTAAAGTGCTATTATTAATTTAAAGTGCAGTTTTCAATATTTATTTGAATTTTAATATGTCGCAGAAAGAAAAAAAATTTTCAAAAAGTCAGATTATTTCCTTAATAAATAGTTATAGGGAAAAAAATTGTTTGTGGGATTTATATGATAAAAATTACAAGAGAAATGATCTTAAGCAAACACTTTGGAATGAACTTGCGCAAGAATTTGGCACAGATAAAAAAACTATTGAAAAAAAAAATTAAATCATTAAGATCTGCATATTTGATAGAAAAGAAAAAAGTGGACAAGTTTAAATCAGGCATGGATGCTGATGAAGTGTATGAACCGACCTTATTTTATTTCAAAGAAATGCAATTTTTAGATAAATGTATTGTATTAAGAACTTCACAGAGCAATGTTGTAAGTTTTTTTTTTTTAAATATCTAATAATTATCATAAATTATTTAAAATATGTCACATTTTTCTAGATAAGTGAGGAGTGTATGGATGATTTAAGTAGCCCAAGCGAAATTGATGTATCGGAAACAGTAATCAGTGATAATTATGAAACCCAGCCATCAACTTCAACTGGATTGTCAACTGGATCAACACCACGAACACCACTATCAAAAACTAAATTGTTACAGAAAAATAAAAAATTAAAAACCCAGGAACCAACAAAATATGACACTGCTTTAGAGGCTATAGTAATGGCAGCAAAATCAGAGGAGAATGTATATCATTCCTTTGGGATGAGTGTTGCTAGACAATTAGAAAAGCTCCCTGAAATTGATGCTGCAAAGTTGATGCAAGAAATTCAAACGTTACTCTCTGCTGCTACAATTAATTATTTGTCTTCAAAGCAATTTGAAGAAACTACACTAGTTGGTGACTCTCCGACTCAGTGGTCGAGGCCATCAACTTCTACGAGTGTTGAATCACAAATGGCAACTCCAAATTTGTTAGAAACAGTTATTATAAATGCAGAGATTCTGGAGGATGATTACAGTGAATAAAAAGTACATATGTAAAGAAACTAATTTTTTTATTGATTAATATAGTTACAAAATAATAATAAAAAAAAATGTACAAAAATAATAATAAATAAATAAATGGTAAATACTGATTTTGTTTTTAATTACTTATAAAATTTGAGCTTTTAGATGCACACAGTAAATTATAAAAGTATTTTGTTATTAAACTTTTATTTTATTAATTTTTTGCCATTGAAAAGATACGTCGCCATCGGTAATAAAATAGACACTTAAATTATTTCGGATTTTACAAGCGAATTTATAAGTATTATATTCTTGGTCACTTATCGGATTAAATGTGTCATCCAACAATTCATTTTCAGTATTTATATTTTCTTTTTGAATAGGTAATTCCTTTGTTAAATAATTATGAAGAACACAACAACACTGGACAATTAGATCACAGGTATTTGGATTTACCTCGATCGAACGATGAAAAATTCTAAAACGGCTAGAAAGCCGTCCAAATGCCATTTCTACGACCATTCTTGCACGACATAGTCGATAATTATATATTTCTTGGGTTACGGAAAGATTAACATTTCTATTGTATGGTTTCATTAAGTTTTTATCAAGCTTAAATGCATCATCACCAATGAAAAAATATGGTGTTTCTATATCTTGACCTCCTAAAGGTTTAGGCGATGGTATATGAAGCTCTTGACTTTTTAATCTTTTGTATATTAATGAATTTACAAATATGGTACTATCTGAAGCTTTTCCGTTGGCACCCACGTCTATAAAAATAAACCGGCCGTGTGCATCTACAAGTGCAAACAAAATAATACTAAAGAATTTTTATAATTATAAAAAGCAGAACCAGAATGCGCAGGAGCCTTTATTCTAATATGTTTCCCGTCTAAGGCTCCAAGTACGTGAGGAAACTGCCAAATACATTCAAAGTCATTAGATATTTTTAACCAGTCATTTTCGTCGGCAGGAATCTGAAAATAATTTTTTTTTTATTAATTACTGAATTATTAATAAATTAAATGATCTTTGATATAAATCACCTGATACGATACCTTCATATATAATGGCTGAAGACTTTTAATTATTATAAACAGTACCTCTGGGACGAATTTTGAAATTGTTTTTCTAGAAACACACGTTAAAAATTCTAATGAACGGTAAGAATCACCAGTTGCTAAGAAACGTAATGTGGTAGCTAATTTGCCTCTTGCAGAAATAGCATATCTCATAGGTGTATCCTTCTTACGTAATTTCGGTTCTACCTATAAAAAACAATATTCAAATAAATATAAAATACATATTTAAATAATATACCTACTATACATATCTTTGAATTTTACTTACTAATGCTAGAACTTCTTCAAATTTTTCATAATCTAGACGAGAAAAGTTTTTATAATCTGAATTATTTTCATCGTCCAATAAGTCTTTTAATAAATTACATTCAATATCATATTTCATTCTTTTTTGTAAAAAAGGATTAACCCAATACTTGGGCGATTTATGTTTCCGTTTCTGTTTGTTTTCTTCTTTTTCTAAATTTTCTACTTGCTCTAAACACAGAATTAATGCCACAACTTTGGAAGTCATTTTTGACAGATAACGATACAATTTGTTTATTATTAAATAAATATGTCAAGACATAATGAGTTCCCACTATTGAATTATGTCTAGTGGAGACCCCATGTAAGTGATGCACATCAGTACTGAAGAATATGTTCGAATGTGTTGTTATCTTTTAATCTCTATGTTCGACAGCGTAAACATTTTACGACGGAAATAGAACTATTTAGAAACAGTAGCAGAGATTAATTGAAAAAAATAAATAAATATAATACGGGTAAATTGAAAGTGTGAAGAGGTTACATTTCTTTAAAATAATAACTATTTGTGAACCAAATAAAAAAATTGATATTTTGGGAATATTTTGAAAAATTGTGCAATCAAGGAGAAAAAATATCTCGAAAACTCACACTCAGCATCTTTAAAACTTTGAATGTCTATTCTCTCCAGTCTATAAGTACTAACATACTGTTTGTAACCGGATGGGTACAGATGCGGGGTCAAAAGGTCTTGAAAATTTGCTAAGGCTAGAGTCACATGACCCTAGCTAAGGCTAGATTGAAACAAACAATGCTAATGAATGAAGGTGCGGTCACACTAGATACGAGTTATTCTCCCGCGCACTTACGTAGTCGTCAGTGTTAAAAACTGAAACAAAAAAGTTTGTTTTTTTTCGCACTAGTCGTACGTGTAGAAGATAAAGAAGATAGGTAACCTAAGTAAAAGTAATACAATTTATGAATATTATTTGAATTGCAACGGATATTTTCATTTGTTACAATTTTTGTAGTACCAAACTACAATTTTATAAGACTTATTATTTGATATACTATATTAAGGATATATTTAAATGAATATAGAAAAATTAATACATAATTATGATATTTGAAAGGGAACCATTATGGAACCAAAGCAAAAAAGAGTACCGTAACAGAGAAATTTGTAGAAAACTTTGATTAGAGGCTGCGGAGGCATTAAATGTCCCTTCATTCATACGAAAATATTGAAAAAACGGTTTTTATCTATTTTCAAATGTGGAAATTATTTTCTAAATTCACCGTCAGTAGATGACCTTCTATTGTATAATTCATTCAAAAATTTACGTAAGTATACGCCAACAGTGTGACCACTTTATCTGACGACAATAGTCTCACGACTACATCAGGAAGCCTAAAGCGATTTTTATATAGGTATTTAGCAACCGTAAATAAAACGATCAAATGATGAAACTGGAAGCGAATTGTAGATTCTCAAAGTCGTTATTTTCATTTTTGTCAAAATTAAGCATTGAAACCACCAGAAAAATAACTTCTGTAAAATCAGATCAGATTGAATCACATTTCCAAAAAGTAATTTCGTCATCTTAATTGCAAGAATGAAACGTAGATACCCAAAGTACTCTAATACAAACAATTACTTGAATTTAAGTCACTTCCGTAGAGCTTGCTTAAAGAAAAACGAAATTTTTTTTTTAATTAGGTGACGTCATCAAGTTTATCAAAAATTTTTAAAGCCACAACTGAAAGCAAATTTTTTATGTTCCCGATGTTGTTATTTTCACTTTTACCAATATTAAGCATGTAGAACCACCAGAAAAAGGACTTATACAGAAAATTTGATCATTTTAGTAACAAAAATGAAAAGTTCAGACCCAAGATTACTTTAATTCAATACATCACCCAAATTCAAATCACTTTTCGTAAATTTTGATCTAGAGAAAAGATAAATATGTACTTGGTGACGTCATCAAGTTCACAAAAATTTTTCAAGACAGAAATGATAAAACTGAAAATGCATTACAAGACTTTCTTTTCATTTTGGCCCAAGTTTTAAGTATGTAAGACTACTAGACTTCCATTAAATCAGTAATATTTTTAGAAAAGATTCGTCATTTTGATAGCAAAAATGAAAATTTTATACCAACTAGTCACCCTAATTCAAATCACTTCCATAACGCTCAATTTGAGAAAAAAGAATATTTTTAATTTGATGTCGTCATGATATTTATTAAAATTTTTCAATGCTCTAATGAATCAATGATATTAGAATTGATTTTCCCGGTTTACATAATCGTTCCTTTCATTTTTACCAAAATTTGTTGTGTAGAATCAAGCCTAGACATGGGAAATTTTGGAAGTTCATGGGAACCAGGACTGTTCCCCTTAATAAAATTGGACGTGTGGAACCAAGCCTAGACACAGGGAAGATGGAAACTTCATAGGAGCAAGACAAATTCAATCTTCTTCATGGTCTTTCAGTTTGTTTAAAATTTTCAATGTTAAAAAAATGTTATTATTATGTAATCATTAAAGAATTTATTGGAAAATGTTAAAACGTTATATTCTCCTGACAATATAGATACTCTCAAACGATGACATTTTTACTAGTGAAATTATAAAAAGAAATTACAGAATAGCAGATAAAGTGCATCCAGTGTAAACTCAATATTATGCATTCTATTGAGAATACAAACTCTCATAATATTTTCCATATTTAAATATGAATTTAAAAAAAGAAAAGGAAGAATAGACTATATTCTTTCCATTCAACCGATTCAAACTGTCGGATTAAAAATGACAATAATATTACTCCAACTAGTTTCAACGTAAAACTCAATATTCCTACGACAATTCAATTGATAATCTTCCATTTTAATAAAAATTATCCTATTTTAGAATCCTGCATAAATCAAATAATTACTACGATAACACGTAGTTTATTAAAAACTAGATATCCACCTATAAATCCATCTGAAATCGAACGAATTTGTAATGAAAGAGCTCTCTTTATTCACAGAAATTACTGTACACCGATCATTACACATTCGTTCGATTCGAATGAACCGTATTGAACTAGAATGTAGGTTATATCAAACAAAATATTTATGTTAATATTTCTAGAATAAATATGAAGCATTGATATCAGAATGCGTATGTACCATATAATAGATGGAGTACACATTATCTTTTTTAAAGCAAATCGTCATATTGGTTAACACCTTTCATAACCTATAAAGTATCGGTGGTAATAAATTTTTTTTTAATTTGTATACGATTATTGTTGTAATTTGAGACTATTTATTAATAAATATTCTAACAATATTTGTAACAACAAATATAACATCAGTAAATATAGAAAAATGTTAAATTCAGTTTTGTTTAACCGCCATATTGGCTAACACTTTAACCCTTATTTGGCTTCATTTTTATATACATTGAATATATACCGGTACTCCCTCTATATATTTAATACTCAGAGATATGAGACAAAAACATTTTAAAAGTTCGCAAAAACTTTTGTTCGAACGAATGTATTTTTAATTTAGTTGTGTAAAATTACATTTTTATGAACTTTCTGTAACTTATTTTTAGAGCAATATCTTATTATATTTTTAGTGATAAAAATATTAATTTCTGAATCGATTACAAAAGATACCAACCACTAGAAGCTCGTGATTTTTTGAGGGGGTAACTTGCTGACTTATAACACACAGTAGCAACTCAACTTCTAGACAACTCAGCTTATAAACACTGCCTAGAATTTAACTCGACTTACTGTGAAACCAAACATAATTATGTAGTAATACTAATAATGGCCATTGGTACTCTATAATACTGTGACCGTGGTGATATGGTCGGGAGCACAGAACAATATAGAATGTACATTGTTATCTCTATACTAGCGAAACCAACGTCTGTAAAAGATGACGTGTGAATGACGTAAATCCCCACCTATATATTATGTATATATATTGAGTTTAGTTTGTATGTGTGTGATATGTGCTATGTGTATGCGTGACTTGTTCTCTGTTGCATATGTATATATAATACTATATATGTACATATGTACACTGCTTTGGACAGTAGTGACAAAAATCACATAACAATCATAAACAATTGATGTATACTGGTTCATTACTTCTGAGTGAGTGAATAGAAAGTAGTCTAGGCAACTGCACATTGCCGACCACACAGTTTTGTATTTACTTTCCTACAATAGTGTTCTGTGGTCGGGGGTATTTATATTCATATAATTTGTCAATAAATCGAGTCAAATTACAAGCAATATCTACAAATTGAGGTGTAGGTATATGTATAAGTTGAATTAACACTGTATTGTAATAATCAGGGCTGGGAACCATTTAAAATGATTTCATTTTAAATACGTATTTAAAATACAAAATGACATTTTGCATTTTCTATTTTAAATAAATTCGGTCAAACCATTTTCCATTTTGTATTTAAAATGGAAATTTGAATCTTTTTGCATTTGAAATGAAAATGCATGGACATAATACTCAAATTTATGTGTACATGTATGACATAATAATGTTAATTATAGAACTTGAATTGAACGCAGTCTAACAAATTATGTTAAATATAAGTCGATTCAACTAAGTCAATTTTTTTAATAATTCAAGTTTCAATGTCACTTCAGTTAAATTTGTTACTAGAGCTGCAGTTCTTTCAAGTCAAATTTTGTGTGCTATTATCTTTAAGACACGTCGATAAGAAATGTTTTGGTATTTCGAATAGATGATTTTCATAATTTAGAAGTCATAGTTGTAGCGTAGTCAAGGTTTAATTATGTCAAGGCTGAATTGAATTTTACAATATTTTTGAGTAACAATATTTCAAGAGTTAAATTTCGTTTTCATATCATGCAAACTTTATAAAATTTTCTCAAAAAACTGTCCTTATATAATTTTAATACGTTTGACATTTTCTTAACTTTTTTTTTTAATTTAAAAAATGATAAAAGATTTATAATATAAAAAAGTAAAATAGCTATTTTCCATTTTCTATTTTAAATATGTCCAGTAAACCTATTTTCAATTTTGTATTTTAAATGCATTTTTGGAAACCATTTTCCATTTTCTCTTTTAAATGGTTTCTTTGAACCATTTTTCCCAGCCCTAGTAATAATTACAATCACAATTTCTAGTACCAAAATATTTGAGTAAATATTTGAGTCTTCTCATTCTCTTCTTCCGGTGCACCATGAAATAATATTTCATGGTGCACCGGAAGAAGAGAATGAGAAGATCGGGTTCCAACTGTAACCAAAACACATTCTTACATATCTATTGTCACTACATATTAAAAACATAAATATTAATAAAAGCAAGAAAAGTTTTACAGAAGGATGCTGTAAATAATTTAACCACAAATGCCCATGTTCCATATCTAGTTTTACATATAATATGTTCTACAAAAAGCATACATAGAGAAAAACTTTTTACATAAACTAAACATATAACATAATTTAAAAATTTGAGTTCTGAGAAAAGAAATTTCTAGAGAATATTTTTTAACCAGAAATATCGAAAAAGTGTATATAGGTAGATGTAAATTAGATTCTATCTTTTGTAAAGCAAAAATCGATTTTTTTATATATTTATACTTTTAAGAAAACTGAGTTACTAAGTGAATCCAAAACATAATTGGATAGATTTTAAAATAAAAATACCTCTGTCGCAGCATCCTGCATAACATAGCAAATTTCCATAGCCAATTTCGGATGTCAGATGTGACTAGCTGAAGAACTTCTATCACAGTCGCGGACTCAAGTTTCACCAGCACACTTGCTACAATAACTCAATATTGATTCGGAAATTCGATAAAAACTCCGTTGGTTTCCTGTTCATTAAGAAGCCTGTTGTTGAGAGAAATATATTACAATATACAGTGCGTCCAGTCGAAGATTACACATAGGAAACCCAGGAGATAGTGTTTCTAGGGAAATTAACAATGACGCTTCATTTTTTCAAAATTTTGTCAGAATATTTTAAAACAAATCATTTGCAATTAAAAGTAAAACATATCAATTATGTACACTTCAAATGGAAGAAAAATGGAAAATAAAAAATATGTCTGTGGTACTTTAAGGGAAGAGAAATGTTGGCTCGTTTTTACGTCAAATATCTCCATAAACAACAATAATTTGTTAATTTTTGTTTCTTAAATAAATGATTCAATAAAATTTGCTATTCAATAATACTGATGTGTAATTTTTAACTGAACACCAATACTTTTATGAAAATAATAATTGAATTTCCATAGGAACGCTATAAATTACCATTGAAATTTCCCCTATGTGTAATTTTGAAGTGGACAGTCATCTACTTAATAAATTTGTAAGACTGACTAACTGACTGACTGACTGACAGACAACGCACAGCCTAAACCGTTGGGTTTAGAAGAATGAACTTTTGCACAGGAGTTCCCTATGTAATGTAAATGACCATTAAGAAAGGATTTTTGAAAATTCGCCCCTAAGTGGGTTAAGTAAGGAATGCAATTTTTTATGGAAATTCGTTATTTTTGAAGTTAGAAAAATATGTTACTATGACTATTAAAATAAAAAATATCTTATTTAATGAATCTTGAACTTTGATTGACAGACAACGCACAACCTAAGCTGTTGGGTTTAGAAGGACGAAATTAAGCACAGAAGTTATTAAAATTGGCGTTAGGCTTCTATTTATAAACAAAAGTCAGTTGGTTCTGTAAATTTATTCCCTAAGGAGTTAAAACAGAAAATTAAAGTTCATATGGGAAGTTCGTCATTCTTGAAGTTAGAAACGTGGATATTGATTTAGGCTTTTGAAAAACATTAAAAGTGAGCAGAAAGTGAGTACCTAATAAAAAAACGCCGTGAGCAGCGGGGCCCCATCACGGTAGTCGAATTTTCCCCTTCATCTTCGGTATTGAATGTTTACAAGCGAAATGTGATTGAAAGTCTACAACCGAATTGTCATTTTGTTGGTTTCAAAACTGGTGATGAGTGTTCGGCTGATCGAGGCTTTAAAAAAAGGTTTTAAGTATTTAAGGGCTGTGTCTCAGTAAATTTCAATTTTGTGCCGAAAACAGGTAGCAGAAAAAAAACCAACACAATTCGTCCGAGGGCATTCCTGCCCATGTTTATCCGCTAATTGCCTTTATGTTTTAGTTTTAAATATTAAAAAAGGACCTTAAATAGTGAACTGGAAGGCCTTTATAAAGATATTTTTTCTTTCAAAAAAAAATAAAAAAAATAAAAAATAAAAAATTATTTCTTCGGTATTGAGTGTCTACAAGCGAAATATAATTGAAAGTCCACAAGCGACTTGTAATTTTGGTGGTTTCAAAACTGATAATGAGTGTCCGGTTGATCGCGGCTTAAAAAAAGGATTTAAGTTTTTAAGGGCTGAATCTCAGTAAATTTCAATTTTGTACCGATAGAAGTTAACAGGGAAAAAGCCAACACAATTCGTACGAGGGCATTTCTATCCATGCTTATCCGCCAATTGCCTTTGTGTTTTATTTTTAAATATTAAAAAAGGAACTTAAATAGTAAACTGGAAGGCTTTTATGAAGATATTTTTTCTTTACAAAAAAATCCAAAATTTCTATTTTATAAATAATAAAAATCCAAAATTCCTAAATAATAATTAAATAAATAAATAAACAGTGACTTTAATAACATTTTCAAATTACTTAATATGTATGTATTTCATTTGTTAAAAAATTGTATTCAATTTTTTTTAAATTTTTTAAAATTACTATTCGCCTACTTGTATTTAGAATAAACATAATGCTTTTAAAACACATTTAACAATAGCATTGAATTCCGATGTAAAAATGGGAGAAGTGGGGGGAAAAGTGATGTGGACTCCCTACAAGGTACTAGCTGGATACTAACTGAATACACGTACAAAATTTCAGCCCTCTAGGTTTCCTTATGGAGTCTCTAGACGTGTTAGAAAACAAGCAAAAAAATTAAGGAAATATTGGCGTAAAAATCGTGGGGGTAAGGGTTAAAAGTTGAAACCTCCAAAAAACAGTGTCTGGCTATTAGCTTAACCTGTACACCAAATTTCAGCCCTCTAGGTTTATTTGGGGAGATTTTGACCCGAACGAAACTGTTAAAAAGCAAAAAAAATCATGTTCTTTTGGGTATAAAAATGGTGGGGGTAGGGGTTAAAAGTCGAGACCCCCAAAAGGCACCCCCTTGATACTAACTCAATCCGAATACAAAATTTCAGCCCTCTAGGTTTATTCGGGTGACCTGTGCGAGTGGTACAAACTTCGAAAACGTCGAAAATGCATGAAATTGTAGCTTAAAAATGAGGGGGGTGGGGGTAAAATATTAAAACCTCCAAAAAGCACAACCTAGGTACGAACTTTATGAACACACCAAATTTCAACCCTCTACGTTAATTCTGGGGGGCTAGGGGCCTGTTAGATCCAGCGAAAATCGTTTTTCCCCCCTCTACTCCCACCATATCATCCTAGGAAGCTGCATTTTGGATATGTTGTAGATAATTGACCGAAACATTATTTAAAACCGGTTTGGAAAAGTTTTATTGCTTTTCCGCCCCCCACCACCCCCTTAAAGGTCGGGTCAGAAAAAAAATTTGCCCAAAATTTGACCCCACTTTGATAGTATGAGGTGCCTCGAAAATGAGCCCCATTTACCAAATTTCATCTCTTAACTTCCATAGGGGGGCCCTACACAAATTAAAAGGTGGCGGGAAAATATATATATATATATATATATATATATATATATATATATATATATATATATATATATCAGACATTTTTTTTTCTACATATTCGTGTTCTACGGGTCCGAAAACGGATAGCGCCCCTACTCTCGCCTCTCGCAGCTCTTATCGTATAGACTGTATAAGTCTAATTTTTCGGAGAAAATTCGACTAAAAATTGCTGCCGATGGGAAATCCCATCGGGCATACGGCTAGTATACTATACTATATTATGTAATGTGTAATCTTGCAATGAACGCACTGTATAGCAAATTTATACCTTTGTGGAAAATTCCCAACTATGGGTAGGCCCGACGAGAGGATAGTGCAGCCGACGTTGTAGCCCAGAAAAAGTAAAAAAAATGGCTGTGAAAGTGCTTTTTTTTGTTTTACCCATCAGTTATATTTTTGGAGAAAAATGACCTTGTTGTTTTTTTTTTTTTTTTTTTGTTCGTCACCTATATTTTTGGGGAAAAATTTTTGAAAAATCTAGTTTACCCCTGGGGCCGGCCCGACATTTCTCTTCATGGCCCTGACTATGAGTGACTGCAAGTCACCTTAGAAAACTAACTCGTATCCTTTTGAAAATAATCTGCTAAATCTATAGCATAATATTCAACCCCGGATCTACGATTTTTTAGAACCGGGGCAGAAACTTAAAAATGGCGCCCCCCTTCTCCAACGTTTGGCATAAATTGTCAAAAAAACTCATAAGTACATAAGTTCTTTATAAAACTCCAATTTTTCTCGTTGCGGCAATGATAAAATTTGAGGGTTTTGTAAAGGATCAATATAAGTACAAGTTGATTTTTTATTTTAATAAATCTACTCCAAAAGCACTACAGGTTGTGCAAATTTAAAATTTTTATCACCAGCCCCATCAGAGATACACGGGCGCAAAATTCCAAAATTTGGAAAAAAGTCAGTTTTCGGAAGTTTGTAAAAAGTAAAGGATACAAGCTTCACAATTGAAACAGTGTGTATTTGTTTCATAATGGATAGTTGTACCCGTATACAGCTATTTTCATAAAAAATACTAAGCGAGGTTTAAAACATTCCTCCTATAAGACAAAAAAAAATGTTCAAAAAGTGAATTTTGCTAAATCTTGATATCTTAGTTTAGGTAAAGTTTTCTTATGCAAGGGACGAAAATAGGTTAAATATGGACATCACTTAAAATAAAGAGACATTTATTACCTTTAAAATGGTTTTTATTTCAACCTTTGAGGATGAACGGTTTATGAAATATGTGTATTGGCATAAATGGCTGCAAACCCAAAAATCAGCGCAAATTGGAAAACAAAAATGGCTACCACGCTTAAACGCACAGATAAGTCAGATCAAGCCTACATATAAAAAAGTGTACCTAATCCGAAAATTGCAATAAGTAGCAATTTACACTACTACTGAGTTAGTCTGTTACTGACCGTCGTGGTGTTCACGTCATAATAAATATCATGTTTTTTTAATCAACTCATGAAATTTAAACAGAAAAAAATATGAAGTGTGTCGTATTTTAAGTGTTAAAATTCTATTAAATAAAAAATTTCTCAAAATAAAGGGATATTTTTCTTAAAATAAATAAATTATTTTTAATTGTTGACTAGTGGTAAATTACGGTGGCCATCATAGTATATACTATATGTATGCGAACTGCATATACATATCATCATCAACATCATACTAACACATTGGTATATTCGTGTCCATACATCATGTGTTTTCCTCGTGTGTGTGCTGTTACGTCACTCACTCATTACAGCGGGCACAGTTTGGTATACATACTAGTTTGATTCCTTACGGTTCAAGATAATTTTTTTAAGAAATGTTCTCAGTACTTCAAATACAGTAGAAACAACAGGAAGTATATTAACCCTAGAATCATACGTACACGTCAAAACAACGAACGAACTTCTCTACCTGCTCCAATACTACAACTTGTCGATACCTGCTTACTGTGAGATTTCTGTTATCTAATTTATTTGTTGTTATAACACATAAGACGTATTTATTTTGTTTATAGTAATTGTCGTTTTGTTTGTATTGAAATAGTGTCCATCAAAAGGACGTCGATGTATGATTACGCGATGTTTTTTTTTAAAGATTTTGTACTTTACATATAAAAGTTTTCCTAATTTTTCTAAAATTTATTAAAGATATGCATGTTATAATTAATTTATTCAATGATTATGATAATGTGAAAGATGATTACAGCTGTTTGACTTGTAGAGACGACATAATACTGAAGTTTTAATATATTGAATCGAAAACTAAAGAATGCGTTTCGAATGACTTAATAAAAGATTAACAATTTATTTTGTGGAAAATATTTTAATTTTTATTATTTTTTGAAATCTCATTCGAAAAATTACTAACAAATTTTAGAAAATTTACAAATGTGATTAATGGGGAAATAACTACATATCTATAGAAATATTTATGACTAAGAAATTTCACATTCTGTAAAGTCACACATGTCCACTGACTCATAATAGTTCATAAATTAATTATTTGAAACACATGTTTTATGATACAATTGATAGACTTATCTATTTTTTAATTTTTATAATGAAAATATGCTTTGATAAAAAGATTAAAAAAATTAATAAATATTTACATTGAGAAATTTTTCCAAATCCAATTTCTTTAAATATTTTGTTCGCTTTTGTAGTATTGTTATGTAAAAAGAATGTTTTTTGCAAATAAACTCTAAAACTCTCCGTAAAAAGTTCATCCGTCAAAACGACGTCGATGTATGATTAACGTTTCTCGTAGACCAACGTATGATTCTAGGGTTAATAATTTTTTCTAAAATGGTCGAGCAACCAACTTTTTTTAGACCATTTGATACAGACCGACCTAGTATGATTTTGGCGCCTCCTGAAACTTTTGCCCGCCTTAGATCCGGGCCTGCATATTTTTTATCGAATATTAAATTAAAATTTTCATAAATTATAAATAGGAGACTTTTATTTATTTTTTACTATTTCTGGTAAATAAAACCGCCGCGAATAATTAAAATTCCGTACACAAAATTTATATTTTTAATCTGCTTATGTAAATAAAAATTTAAAATCCACTTATTCTCATATTTATACAGCATATTTTCCTTGAAAATCGACATTTTAAAGTGAAAAGAAACACAATGCCTACCTATGAATTCCCATAAATGCTATGGTGTTATGGACGATACGTACCAAGTTTTAACTTTTTCCACATTATTTTTTCTTTTTTTGCTTTTTGAAAATTTTTTTAATGGAAAAATAATGATATCAACAAAAACAGAATGTTTTAAAGGTGGTAGATAAAATTTTATATGAAAAATATATTTTTTATGACAAATAAGTATATAGAGCGAGTAAAAGTACATATGTGTACAATACTCTCCAAAAATCAAATGATTATACATAATTTGTGACTGATAGTGTAATTTATAAAATTGTGACGTAATAAATGAACACAATATTAATTTATAACAATTGCATATTAATGTGATTTAGGGTTTAAAATTACGAAATATTCCTCTAAAAAAAAGTTTGTTTCTTTTTTAATTCAAAATCGATAAGCAAATTGTCTTGAAGGCATCTCTATAAGGTTGATTATCCATATCAGAAACTTATCTGGGAATGAAGAACTTTTTCCTTTTGAAAAAGTTTCTTATAAATGAGAAAATCCAAAACAAAACAACAAAAATCTGTAAAAAGACATTATGCTGAAAGAACTAGCAATTTTTTTTTTTTATTTCTAATGACTCATTATGGAGAAATCATGCTGATTAAATAAAAAATAGCATTCTGAACTTGTACACATGTATCTAATTCAAATAAGGCGACATCACTTTGAAAATTAATTTTTATTCATTTTTTGCATAAATTATGTATGAATTATATCTACAGCAATATTTAACAAATCGTTTTGAATCCGATTTCGATAACTTTTTTTCATTACAGGTTAATTATATTTCCATAAACAACTCACAGATGGTGTTAATGATAGGTATAAACTAGAGTCCCTATAATAAATAGAGTCGTGACATGTGTGCTGAACGCTGATAGGTTCGGGCATTTTCTGTCCAAAATTTGGGTAATATACATTAGAAATAGATTAAATATTAGCAAAAATCACTTAGTTTTTAACCTAGAAAGAATAATTAAATTAATACTTTTTAATTGCTCATTAATTCATAATTTATTAATAATAATTAATTATGTACTCAAAAATATTTACTCAAATATGTGATAATTAATTTTGAAGCTTCCCACTCTGTTTCGAACAGAAAATGGATGACATGTCACAACGCTATTTATTATAGGAACTCTAGTATAAACCACAGACCAATGAATACTATTATATTATACCTACTACTAGAAAGTGTATTTTCTTGAAGCAGGTAACAGGGTAAGACGGGTGAGATTTATGGAATATAATGTCAATTTTTATGTTATCGAAGGATGGCATATTAATATTGTTGTGTGATCATAGTGGGGGAAACATTATTATAGAATTGTACAAGCATATTGAATAAACGCAAGAGGGCTGTAGAGTTGTACATGCATATTGAATAAACGCAAGAGGGCTGTATTCTCACTGTACTTAAAAAACGAGCCAAAAAATCATAAATTAACACTTTCACTGAAGTGACATTACTTAGTGCGTGTCAAAAACACGCACTTGACGAATATTTGAGTAAATGAGACTATAATTATTGTAGGACATGATTTGTACGTATTTTGGAAATAAAGCAAATACCGCACTTTTCTTCTTTTAAAATTTTGCAGTTTCTACTCAAGAAATTAAAATTTTATTATCAATATTATATTTTGACAATAATTATTTGAAAACGTTACTACGGATTCCATTGGTTTATCGCATTGATTACAATATTACACAATACTATCCGGTTGTATAATGATCTATCTGGCTGCCTCAATTATACATTTATATAATTATTTTATATAATATAATATATAATATGTTCATTGGTCTGTGGTATAAACACACAAAACGGTAAACACGTTTTGAAAATTTACATGTGTTATTTTCGAAACTGTTTTTCAAAACGGTGGGCTAGATAACTTCAACACTTTTCATCCGATTAACTTAAAATTTTACTTGTAGCTTAAGATTATCTAGGGCGATACCTTCTTTTCTGACATTGCAAACTAATGTAACGCCTTAAAACATTCTTTATTAATAAGACACTAAACCAATTTTTTTATAAATTAAACATATACTTAGTCCTTGTAGATATGTATTTTGTTTCCAGAAAGCAATCTTGTCAAGTACAAATTTCATAATGTTTCAATTTTTGAATAGCGCCGTACTTAAACATTTTATACAATAAAACCATTTTACAAAATATTTTATATTTATATGCTGTTTTAGTACCTGCTACGTTTTCGACAAATGTTTCTTTTCAATTTTTCACTTTCTTTTTGTTCGTTTTTATGAATTTTCTTGAAGTGAAAAAAAGTGAAAATACAAAAGTTTGATGTATATATGTCTATATAAATACCTATTGTATTGTGAACTTTTATTTTTATTTTCCCTTTTATCGGTTAGGTTATCATAAAGTTTGCTCAAAAAAAAAGTACTCTAAAATAAAAACAAAAAGTGTTAACTTATTTTTATGTTCTAAGTTATTTTACAGAAATATAAACAAAAGGTATTGGATACGAAACAAAAGGTGCAGGAAAACAACAAAAATTTTAATTTGCGCATGTCAGAATCAGTAACCTGTATTTGTTTGAAATTATTATCAAAGTATTTTCAATGATTGTAACATCTCATATAATTCTGTTTGAAAGTTTTTGAAAGGCGTCAGCTTCCACCAGGATTAGAAAAACATTATCGAATCAACAAAGATAAATGCCTTCCCACAAATTTGCCAAGGGACTCCAAAATTACAAGACTGTTCACTCTTAGATTTGGGTGCTAGGAAATTTCCAAAAATCGTAGTATTTTCAAATTATCGTATCTACATAATTTGTGTAACCGTTAAATATATAATATATATATTCCTTATAGTTATCTCTAAATAAATTTACGCCATACAAAATTTTGGCGTATCTACAAAAAAAAAATATCTTCCCTTTCCAAAAAATTATGCTTATATTATGACCATGGCAATTTTATTTCGCAAAATGTAAACACTGTGAAACGATAAACGACAAGAACAGGGAGAGGGGACAATTCGTACGAAAATTATACATTCCAAGCACGTATCTAGCAGGTGATCACGTGGGGGGCACTCACTGAGCGAAGAGTCAAAATTCAATTCATGATAAGCAAAGAACCGTATTACTGTTTCAACATATCTGTCCGTCTGTCCACCTGTATAGCCCAGCTCAATTACTCTCCAATTTTTTGCACCAATAGGGAATATGCATGTTTTTCATTTATTGCAAAAATTGTTTAAGCCTATGTCAAAAAATTACAAAAATATATTGTGAGTACAATTTGCGCCTTTATTTCAGAAAAATAAAAAAATGATTTTTAATTTTACATTATCATTATTTAAACATTACCATTTGGCGCACTGACGTCACTTGTAAATATTCAAATAAGAAGGCTATTACCACCCAGGCCAGAAGCATTGTTATATAATTCGTTCGAAGATGGCACTGCTTCGGATAATATCAGAAATTTAATCGTTTATTATTTTCCACTGCTTTCCACATCTGTTAATATTTTAATTTGTTTGCCGAATAAAATTTAGCAAATATATTAAATAGTTAATTAATTAAATAATTACCTATTATTAGTTAATTTTTTAGACCATTTTCTTTTATAAATAAAAATTTTTATTTAAGGTAGATAATTTACATTAATTTCGTTATGAAAACTAAAATTAATCAAACAAAAAGAACTGTTATAAGAATTTGTGACATGTAACGTAAAAGCCCCCATTATGGAACGGTATCTAATACTGGAACAGTTTTGACATTTACATATTTATTTTTTTAATAAGTAAGGAAGCATTAAATGCGAGGTGAATTTAAATTGAAAAACAATCATTCTATTAATAATAATTTTTGTTATCAGACGTTTCTTTCAGAAATAACTTCATTAATATGTAAATGTCAAAACTGTTCCAGTATTAGATACCGTTTCACAATGGAGGCTTTTACGTTATAGAATATTTTAAAAAATGTTTCACAATTTTCTAAAAAACATGCATATTTCCTCTTGAGACGAAATTTGCTACAGAGACAGATCACAACGGTGATGGATTGCAAAAACTGAATAAAAATCTCATGAATCCAAAAACTTATAATGAAAATTATTTAGGTTAATTTGGATCCACAACATATAAGCAGATAAATTGTCAAGCCACACTTGCCCCCATCGTCTCACTCTGGATCCACGTCCCTGGACCACCACTGACATTTCGTAATAATTCAAAACATTACCTACAACATAAAAGAGGTACTTACAAACAATAGTATTTTTGCCTTTAACATGAAAAATTACGAAAGCACAAAAAAAAAGAATAAATGGTACCTACCTGTGTCATTACGCTTTGCTGTAACGAAAATGGAAATACACAAGGACACCATCAAGCGAGGAAAACTGAGAGGCGACAAAGTGAAAATAGAAATTAGCTCAAGTATAAAATATTACCCTGTCATACAGGACCGGCGCAAAGTTATTTGGCGCCCTAGGCGACATATCTTTTGGCGCCCCCGAATTTGATAAAGACATATTTAGATATAATAACAGTTAAAAGTTATACCTACAATGATTCTTCAACTTTTAACGTGTAAATAGTTTTTCACAAATTCTATTAAGGGGGGAGGGTTCTCCAGAACTTTCAAATTTTTCATTTTTGGTTTTGCTTTAAAAGTTCATTTGAGGAATATATTTCTAATATTTTAATCCCAATAGAAAGATTATCTTAGATAACGATGCTTTTAACTCTACTTTTCAAAAACGAAAACTTTTTAATAGCGTTTTTCTCCAAACAGGTATTTTTCCGCGCTGTGGAACATAACTTAAAAAGTTATTAAGGTATTAACTTGAAATTTTGTACAGATATTCTTTAAGATATTGGCCTTTGCATATACCTAAAATTTTGCATAAATTATTACTATAAATATTGTTTATAACAATTTGTTTATAAAAAAGAAAGTGACATTTTTTTTCTTTTTGATTTTAAATTGTAAAAAAAAAAATTTTCTCATTAGAAATAGGTATAGGCAAAGCTTAATGACCTATTTTAATAAAATTTTTTTGTCCCATTGAATTCAATTGATTACAAGAGGCTGGGCATTCCACGGCGCAAATTAAAAGAGTCAACTTGGAACAGCTGTAGCGCCGCCATTTTTTCTTTTTTTTGCATAACAATTTATGAGTGAATACACCATGACATGTACTATACTATGTAACTTCATTTGATGCAATAAATGTATTCAGTTTCTTAAAAAAAAATTATTAATAAACCTGTTGTCTGGAGGACCCTCCCCCCTTAACACAATTGAATCTGTACTTAATGCTTATTTATTTACAATAAATTATGTATTAATAGGTAAATCAGAAAGGATAAATAAACATAAAGAATAACAAAACAAAACAAAAGTTTATATTTTACTATTTTATTCTTAAGCTTAGAAAATATAAGAATCAATTCATTAAAGACGATGGTTTGTGCTAATTCTTGTTCAACTGATATTGTCGCCCAACCTACCAACCATTCCTACGTTTACCTATTTATTGTTTTATATTTTTTGTGTACTCTATATTATATCATGTAGGAGTTGGGAGGAGGGGCGGTAAGAAGAAAACGTTTAGAGCTCCAAAGTGGTTAATCCGCCCTGTCGACACTTTTTTAAGCATTAGAGAAATGTTTAAAAACAATTCTTGAACTCTCAATTTATTTCTTGTAACTTGGAATCATTTCCACCATTAACTGCAATAACATACCAAATTATGTAATATGAAATGACGTTTTCCGACTACTTTGCCGACCATATAATGCAGATAAACATCGATTCTTTTTTGAGCATTAAAGAAATATTTAATAATTATTGTAGCTCGGAATGATTTTCGTCATTATCTGGAGTATTATTAGGTCGTGTAATATGAAATGTCGTATTCCGACCATTTGGCCGATCATGTAATGCAGATAAATATCGACACTTTTTTAAGCATTTCAGAAATGTTTAAAAGCAATTCGTTAATTGTAAACAGAATTCTTGTAGACCGGAATTATTAACTGGCATAGGGTGATTGCGGGAGAGATGCCGCACATTTTGAAAACACTTGATAATTCTTAAAGTATGCATTTAATTGATTTGAAATTTGGTACACAATAAATATAAATAAATATTGCTCTTTAAAATTATTTATAAAAATTTTGAGTCATAAAGGATTCATAATTAACATTTTTGTAGAGCCTGCAAAGCGGCGTCTCTCCCACACCTATGGGAGAGATGCTGCATCAAAGAAGGTGAGACGCCGCATAGTTCATATTAAAAATTTTGCATTTTACACACATCTCCATACATGATGCATGCTATATGTAACCATTTTTGGCACTTTAGTACATCTTAACCAGTCAACTTTTTATTTGTTTCTGAGTACTTTTCAAAACATTCAATATTATTTTCGTTATCTCCACTAATATGAGAGCTCTTCCTGATCCATTAATGGATCTTTTATATTTACGTGGCCTAATTTACAGTCCAAAAGAAAATGCATAATTAATGTATAGGTCTATGTTTTTTATATGTAATATGATGCGGCATCTATACCAACTTTAAATGCGGCATTTCTCCTTTTTGTTGGGATAGATGCCGCATGTTGCTATAGCAAGCATAGTGCGGAATTCCAACCTAAAATGTTATACAGTACTTTTAAAATATACCTAAATTAATAACAAAACTCATTTTCATCAAAACAATGAAATATACATTCTTAAATTCTAATGAATTAAATGCTTGATAAAATATTATGTTAAAAAACTTACTTTTCAATAGTAAAAAGTTGGATAATTACTAAACTGATGGACTAATCATAAATGTTACCACATACAGCTTAAATAAGTAACTTATTTTAAACATATAATCCGTTAATTGCGCTATCTATCAATCAACGGACGAACTATGGCTACTGCGGCATCTCTCCCGCACTTACCCTAATATTAGATCGTGTAATATGAAATGTCGTTTCTGGACCACTTGGCCGATCATATAATTCAGATCAATATTGAGTGGGAGGGGGCTCTGTAAGAAGGAAATGTCTAGGGCCACAAAGTGGATTAATCCCTTTCTTAATATACTGTTCTAAAGAAACACCCTTCAATTTGTATGTGACAATATGATCTAGATACGATGTATCCGATCAACCTTTTTGACATAAAAATATATAAATATTAAAATCGTTTGAAAAAGTGAAGTTAATTAACAAAAATACGTACAGTACTTGCAAAACTTATAATTTTTACGTCCCCAGTTTTTGACACCCCTCGATTTCTGTCGCCCAGGGCCGTCGCCTAGTTCGCCTATATGGTCGCGCCGGCCCTGCCGTCATCAAACACCCACAAAACATTTGTTCATACGCGGCCGTTTGGACGTAGGTAAGTACGCGCAAAGCAAACAGTTGTATTACATATCGGGTAAAAGTATTTGTTTTAATTGAAGGACAAATAATGTGATTAAAAAGGACAACGGATACACGGACCATAATAAAAATGTGTTTGTACAAATGGCCATATATGCGCAATGGATAAAGAGGTCTTTGTAATTTTTTCGTAAATATTTTAATTACGGTAATTCCGGGACATGTATTTTAACAGTGTATGTATACCTACAAAAATAAATTTTTTTTTTATAATATTCCAAACAATACGAGCCTAAAAGTTTACTCAAAGCGGTATTCTAGTCTAGAATTCTAAATTTCTGCTTTTTTTGTTTTATTTTCTAAAAATACCTGTAAACTTTTAAAAATGTGCCCCTAAAAGGAAATTTTAAAATTTTAATCATTTGCAAAATTATAATCATTTTCAAGTAATAATTTTGACTAAAAAAGGCGATAAGCTAGAAAATTTTATTTTCTTATAAAAATTATTCGACCGGTTTCAACGCCTAGTTAGCGTCATCATCAGGAAAGACGTATCGCATGGTCTAACAGACCGAAAACATCAATCAAACACATCTAAATATCCAATTTCCGAGAGTTTATACACTCAAAATTATAAAGAAGAGTCTGTTTACATTTGAAGAAGATGATTTTTAAGCAAACAAAATAAAACAAAAAACATTTTTCTTACGGCATAACTTATGAATCCATATTGAAAAACAAATTTGATGCAATTTTTAGTATGATTATTTAAACAACAGAAAATTCATTATTGAGGAAAATGTGAGGAAAAATTTTTTAGGAATTTTTAATATTTTTGTTTAAATAAAGAATAAATCAGATCACAAAATTGATTTTTTGACTATGTTGAAATGTATCATATTGAATTTTGATTTTAATTGTTTTAATTTTTGAATATATTTAAAACAAAGAACTATCATCGTTATGGAAAATATGGACAATTTTGAACAAAAGGAAGGAATTTATGAAAAATTCCGAAATTAAACTGAAGAAAACGATTTTATATCACAAATATACCAACACAAATGCACTTTATTTTACAATTAAATGGTTAATTTTTAGAATTAATCTGTTAGACCATGCGATACGTCCTTCCTGATGATGACGCTAACTAGGCGTTGAAACCGGTCGAATAATTTTTACAAGAAAATAACATTTTCTGACTTATCGCCTCTTTTAGTCAAAATTATTACTTGAATATTGATACGGGGCGAAACTTGGAGGTTCGATTTAATTATAATCATTTTTATACGGCATGTTCAGGTATTTTACCTCGAAACTACTTTTACCAAACTGTTCTAACTAACCTTAAATTTAGCATGTACCTTCAATAGGTACATGCTACTTCGTGATAAGAGCTACAAATACTTCAAAACTTTCATTTTTACTATTTTCGAAAAATATATCCTATTTTTAAAATTATTTTAAAATTGAAATTTTTTTATTGTAGTTCCTGCTACAATGGCAACCGTTCTAAACCTGAATCTTTTTCTTTTTTGTTTCAGA